>CAJUYH010000658.1:0-28367 GCA_910591685.1 Galerucella tenella
ATGATTTATCATTGGAATAGTTGTTAATCGATACACACTTCAATACACAAAATCACCAAACTGAGTCATACATATTTTGAAAACAAAAATAATCATACACAAAAAAGTAACAACAAACGCGTTTTATTAACAACATTTCCAAAATAAGCGAAAAAAAAAGCTATCCCAATAAAAACCGTTCCTGAAACGTGCACTTCACTGGATTCCATTTCTAGTAGACTATCGATCATATCTTTGGAATGTCATAAAATAAAATATTTATTTCACATTTTACCAGAGATGTGATCTACTATGAATGGAGCTTAATAAAATTTGACAACAAAGTTTTGTAGTCTTAAACTTCAAAATATTATTGATTGTCTAGTTGTCATCTTTTTTTCGTTGTGTCAGACACCAACTTTAAATCGTAAAGGAAATATAAGGACTATGAAATTTTGTTAAACAAAAATGTAAGAAAAATTTTTATACGCGAAAAGACAAGAAGTTTCAATGTAAATGAAAAAGTCCTTGTTGGTCTAGTTTCAAAATAACTTCAGTAGAATTTTCTCAAGAAAGAGAATCCATGAATTAACGGCTTTTCTTGGAGTGGATACTAGCACACGGTACGGTACGTTAATGAGTTTTTTTTGTAGAAATGTTGACCAATGAATCACTTAAATCAGCAAAATAAATTTATTTATGAAAAATATCAGAGGAAATACCTCAGTAATAACGAATTTAAACCACATTTTAATTGATTTTACTCTACCTCAGAATACTACACTTTTTTACAAATTCCTTGGAACTCTTGTGCGTTTTTGACTCGCTACTACTAACAAAATTTATTTAAATTTGAGCAAAACTCTACCTGATAGATAAAATAGTTACCTTTTCATTATTCCGAATTACTTATATAAATAACAAATTCAATTAGTATAATAAGAGACTAAATATTTGAAATTACCGAGCTGAGTATATTCACCCGGTTGTTGATGATAGAATTTAAACAAAGTAAAATAAATAAATTGTAACAAATTATTAGTACCTATAGTGTATTTTGAAGCACACAATTTTCTTTGAAAGGCAGATAATTATAAAAAAAATTAAATTATATGACTCGAATTAAATTTTTTAGGTGCCTTTATGTAGGAATTTATCTTAGGTTACAGTCAATAGTCAAAAAATTAACAGTTACTAATAAAAATAATGAATTCAAAGTTTCAATTATTAGAATATCAGGCTCATACTGTATATTATTGGGGAATAAATTATGACCGAATCTAATGACAATTTTGAAAATTAAAAAATGCTCATAGACACTAACTTTGGATTCCAGTTGTTAGCGCTAGAAAATTCTTGAAAAAGCTATCCAAAAAGACATCTTTCGTTTAAAATATTAACGAAACGAAAATAAATTTATATCATTTAAATACAGTGCGGAAAGTAAGTGCCCCCCAAGCCACTCCAACATTCATACTAATAATTTCAAATGGAACATAATTAAATTTTCACTTTTTATTTTCTGCCACTTAAATATTCGTTCAATCAATCAAGTTAATCCCATAAATTTAGCAAATAAATTATGTTCATAATTAAATTCGAAAGCCCGCTTACTATACCCATAAATAATTACCCCTATTAATTTCTTTTTTAATTTAGCGAACAAGGAAATATTTTCTACGACTGTTGACTCCTTGGTTTTACAAAGCTTTAGATTAATATCAGGTCTTTTTTTTCTCAAATATCTTGTCTCTTATTATAGGTTTGTTCGTATTGCAATCAGAGTTGTTTGGAAACTGGACCGTATATATATTATATATATATATATATATATATATATATATATATATATATATATATATATATATATTGTTCTATGACTGGACCACTCACGCGCAGTGAATGAAATCCGACCTCAGAGAGGCTCTGCACATAGGGTTGCCAGATGTCCGCTATTTAAGCGTACAGTCCGGTATTTTCGAGACCTGTCCGGTAAAAAATAAATGGTCATACCGGACAGAACAATGTCCGGTATTTTAAGGAAAGTAGGTACTACTGGTCACAAGCCTATCTTCATGTTGTTAAGTAAGTAGTAGATTATAATATTCACACCATTGTTTAATAAAGACTTTATTAAAGTTAGCATAGTCTTGGCGACCACAATTTTATGACTGCATCATATTTTGTTACTAATTTAGTTCATTTATGTGATGAAGATTAATAAATAGAAACTAATAGTAATAAAGAACCCGTAGTTTTGCGACCTAGAATAACCCCGTTGTCAGGTATGATTTTGAATTAAGTAGTTCGTATGCATATTGAATTCAAGTACGATTTGCAACTTTATTTGTTTTTAACAGATTTTATTTTTAAGCGAAGCATAAAACAGTTTATATGTAATAAACAGAATCATAAAATATTTTTAATTATTTAAAATACCGTACTCCATTGGTGTGTTTATGACAGATAACTGTCATGTTTCCTCACCACTTACCGATGACGCGTAGCTTCAGATAGGTTTCCAAACTATACGCCCCCTTTTAATGTCTCATGGGACGACTATGCCATTTTCAGTTGGTTGTATCAAAAAGATTCACTTTACAGGGTTGCCTCTGGCTTTACTAAAACCAACTTTCCAGATACTCACTTGGCTGCCAACACCTGTCGACGTCCAGATTATTTTTAACGCAAATAGATTGAAAAACTGATGCCAATAAAAAATCTGGAAATTTCTTCCCAATGCATACAAAAAGATATTCGCCCTTAAAACGTGGAATCATTAATTGTTTAGTTAATTCTTAATAAAAACTACTATGTGAGCTGAGTAGATCTAAGATACAACTGAAAAATTAAATTTAGTTTTCTTAGTATCAGTTCCAAAGTAATATGAAATTTTAGGTCATAAAAATGATTCCAATAAATGCATTTTCTTTCTTTTCCTTGATAACTTACTGTTTACCAAAGTAAGAGACTTTAAGTGAAATTGAACCTGATTAACTGATGTAAAGAATGCTCTTCCATCTGCATATTTCAAATATTTAGAAACAAACAATAAATTTCAGTGAACGAAAAAGTTTACCAAAGAAAGAAGCAATTTTCTGAAATTAAGATACCAACACTTGATTGCTTGTATGGTATATTCTTCAGGTGTGTGGCTCCAGGATTTTTTGGAAGGGGAGGAGGTCTTGGAGAAGTTTCTAAAAATTCACACCTCTTTTTATCTTTCAGTTGTATTGATATGAAATTAGGATTGTAATTTTGAGAAATTTGTTTTAATATTTTTGCAGTTTTACCTGTTATTTATTCCTAGCCACAAAAGGTTTCCAATAATCTAAAAGAAAATACATTATCCACTCATATTGGACAACTAATTTCTAAAATGTTATGTCAATTATCTAAGAGGTAATAATTTTTCAAGCCGAAATATTTCTTCAAACCGGTATTTTCATTATCAAATTTTCAAGTGTTAGTACCTTAGGTTATTATGAAAAGTTTTACAATTAACTTTAATTATACACAAATCAAACCTTATTAATAAATTCAACTTCTGTGCGTTAGATTTTTATCTTCAACATCTCATTCATAAGAAAATATGTGTCATAAGTTAATTTAAACTAATTAAACATAATAAAATACTTTAATTCTATATGCTGCTGTTGATTTTGAATGTTGAAGTTGTGCGTAGATCTTGTGCTACTATTTTTTATCGATTTGGATTTTTACCCAACCCGCCTGGAGCGCAGAGCTAGATGGATTTGGTCTTGAGCTTGAGCTGCACTGAAACGCACCAAGGAAAACTGGCATTCGACCGAAGAAATAGTAAAAAAGTTTTAACAATATCTAGTTAGATACTTCACGTCTGTGTTCGAAACTCACAAATTTGATAAGCTCGAGGTTAAATTAGGACTGAAATTTAAATGGTAGTTTGTAGAGCTTATGAGAAAATCCACCTACTCTACACTTTCAAACCACAAATTAATTTTGTAGTTAAACAGTAATAAATGTATAATAATGAGACATTTGTCAAACTATTTCACCGAGCCTGGTGACCCTGAAATATTATCTGTAACTCTGATTCCCTCGTGGTCCCTAGTTTTGTGTACGGTAGTCTGGAAATTTCTTTTTTAACTTTTTTGATAGTTTTCACTGCCGAAAAAATAAACCTAAGCAATAAGATAAATATATACAAAGAAGGTTTACCTGCTAGAACAAAGTTATCCTAATTTTTCCATTTTTAGTTTCAGTAGATAGGCAACCCATTTGAACTCCCTCAAACCCACCACTGTTGTTGTATTATTGTATATAGCCAAGATTGATGTGTATTTGGGTTTGTGCATAATCAAATTTACAGTTTTTTCTAAATTTTAAATTTTATTTTATTTTATGACCAAGCCCTCTGGGCCTGACTACTATTTTTGTTAACTGAAATATTGATAATTTAGAAAGAAATATTCAATTATTAATGTTTAACAACAAAATATATATATCTCCATATTTTAAAAACCAAAAAACTGTTTAAACCTTATTTGTCAAGACAGCAATTTTTATAAATTTAATATTTAAGTGTATTCGAATATTTCGAAACTCCATTTACAGATACCAATGACGTAGGTATTTAGAGTAAGTCAAACTTTACCGCATTCAGTACTCCCTTTTAATAAAAATATTTCGAATATGTATTACCTTGTTTTTCCAACTACCATCCATACACAATGTTATTTAAGATTATTTTTTTATTTTTCTTCAAATAATATTGTTTTTATTATCGTTGAGCAGTTTTTGCAGAAAAACAATTTTTATTTTTGTTGGAATTAAGATTGAAAAAATGTTTGTTTTCCTGCAAAAACGTTTATATTTATTTACATACACACTACCAAATAACATCCAAGATTTTGTGCGTTAAGGTCTTTTTTTGAACATGTATTTTTAGAATATTGATTACGCATAGCAATAAATACAAGATGAACGTTCTAAAACTAGAAAATTCGGTTAAAGGCGCTTACAAATCTTATACCAAATATTCCATACAATTTTATATTCCAAGTCGTTTTTAAATAAGATGCAGAGGCATCCAGATCCTACCAATAGGCATTCTTAAATTTGTTTTTGTCAGTGGTGGAGTGCGTGAAATTTTGAAAGGACATGATTTCAGAAGACAATCGATAGGTACTGCCAGTAAAATCTGGTATAATTTTTGTAAATGCCTCATGAGATAATTTGCTTTTATTTTCAATTTAGAAAACCAACGATCATGGATACTGCAGATGAAAAGGTTAGAATTCACGACCTAAGTCGAAAACTAAGGCAGGATCTATTTTAAATTTCTTGCAATAATTTCCAAAATGCTTTCGATTCTTAAAACAGATTTAAAATGTTAAGAATTGATAAAGAAACAAGCATCTAAATATGCAAATCTTCTATTTTGTTATTAACAAACTAAAAACAAGTTTGTAGTTATTTGACCTTTTCGAAAACTCACTTCTGTAAGCTGTCATTGTATGTCACTTCTCCCTTTCGATTTTTGAGACCTTCGTTTCATTTAAATTAAAATTAGGAATATCAGAATTAAATTCCCTTTTATTTGCTGAACGTTCAAGTGGAAATAAACGGAAAGCAATGAAAAGGAGAGTGAAGTGAACCTAAAAAATGGTTGTGAAACTATAACAATGACAGTCTATTAACCATTTGTCATCTCAAAACAACGCTTACTGGAGCTGGTTCCATTTCAAAGTACAAGTACAGCGGACAGATCGAGACGTGAACGGTGGGAGAACCAATGCAGATTCACTTATTGGAACTAATTTGTGATTTATTTTGTATTCTAAAATTTTTCTTCATTTGTCTAAAATTTGCAATACCATTAAATTATTTGTACTAAATACGTATTTAAAACGTTTGATGAGTAAAATTTAATCTGATAGGTAAACCTTGTAGATCGCTCGAAACAACATTAAATAATGATTTCTGAGGTCTAACACGATCGAATTTCGTGGGCGGTGCTTCTGACCGTTCACTTCTCGATCTGTCCACTGTAAGATGATGTGAAGTGTGAATCTGTGAATTCTAACTGTGCTCAGTATCGATATCATATTATGCGGGTGACACGATGAGATGGCCTCTTATCTAGTCTGGTAAAAGATGTTCAAATATTTGTTTTTAATCTGATTATTGTTAAATGGTTTCCCAACTAATAACACGTCATATACAGAGGATCTATAATCGTTTGGTTTCTTTCATTATTAGTCGTTAGATAGACATTTATTAAATTGTTTGTTAAGATTATGTGAAACCCTAAAATTTTCAGTAGTTTTAGAAAAAACGACTTGTATACCTTTTTATAAAACCAAAATAAATAAAAACGTTCGTTTGGTTCAATGTATGGCGGCGACTGTGGATGATTAATGAAAAAAATAAAAAAATAAATGAAAATTAAAGATTTTTTATTAATATAAAATCTGTCAAATAAAATAAAACATAGAATGTATATATACAATTATAAATAAATTACAAATATTGCATGTCTCTATAAAATCAACGAAACATAATGAAATGAAATGTGTTTGTGCGATTTTTATTTAAACAAATTCTCAACGTCTTACAAATATTTTTTAAGTATCACTTTTTATTTAAAACATAAATTCCATGGCAAGCATTTTTTAGAGTGAATTTTATAAGAGACTATAAATAAAATGAACAAATATTTGTTCTCAAATAAAATATAGTACATAATTTCATATAGATTTTCTTCTTTTTGTAAAAAAATAAAACTTTGAACATCTATAACTAATTGTAGATACTGGTATCAATTATTTGAAAAGAGTATGTTGTTTCGAAATTTTGTTTCATTCATTTCAATTATAACATACCCTTTTGAGGAAGATCAGAAAAACAAATAGAAAGTACACAAGTTTAAAAGGAAACTGCAGCTTGTACCAAGCACACTTTTAAATCTTTAGCGGAATGAGAAATATCTACAACGGAATCGACCATTTCCTGTACGGCATTCACAGAAGGAAACTGCATCGCAGCCTGCTTAGTTTTATTTACACTAGTTGCCAAAGCGTTCGACAAAGCGTTGGCGCAACTCAAAGACCTGTCCTTAATTTCCCTACAAGAGATATTTCTATGAACGGTATCACCGATCAGTACTAATTTATGGGCACTTAGAACGACAAATTTACCGTGTGCTAAAAATATTTTCGGAGGTTGATTGTGTTCGACTGTCTGTAAAAATGCGTCTATGGCGTGTGTTAAGTTGGTGTGGTGGGTTATTACCTGCGTCGCATAGAACGCCAACAGCTGCCTGTCATCCGAATCCAACCCGGCGGATTTGTGATCTACGTCGAACGCTACATCGTCGGCATGCTTGATACAGTTATCGTAGCCCTTTTGTAAATTCTTTGGTAATGTTTTCATTATGTCAGCGTGATTTTTGGAAATGTTTTCTTTCGAATCTAGACTTACGTAATCGTATTCCTCGCCCCAATCGCTCGGAGGTTCTTTTTTGAATAACAAGAGACCGTTTCCTTGTATGAACGATGCTATTTGCCTGATGTCTTCGGTTAATGCTCGCGAACAAGCGACCAGCTGCTCCAGTTGGTCGGGTTTTTTCACGGAATCCTCTTCTTCCGGCCTAGCGAGGAGTTCTAGCGACCAATTGTGCATATTTAATTCATCGGATGCTTTTTGAACGAGGGTGTTTGATATCCTTATCGCTGAAACTAGTGGGGCTAATTTACCGGCTAAATTTTTATCGGAAGCTCTAGCTGCGTTTCCCAGAGTACCTTCACCAAACTCCGCTAAGTCGTGGAGAGATGTACGTAGCCTAGTAACGGAGAGTTTTATTTCCATTAAGGTTTGTTCTAATTTTTCTTTCGTTCTCCATTGCGGTCCAACAAATCCTAGTAATTTTGATATTGCACTGGTTGTATCAGTCTGTAATCTCTCCAAATTTTCAAGTGCTGAATTCAGTTCCAAAGGCAGTTCTTTTGAAATTTGAGGGGGGACATCATAGTTGGAGGTGGTCTGAAGGACTAGCTGAGGTCCTCGGTTGTGTGGCTTGGGGACATCGTAGTCGGGCATGTTGGCCAGGCTGCTGCGGTTTGATGAACTCAATGAATCTGCTGTTAATGAACTTGCGGAGCTCGAGGGGGTCAGTTGATTTGGGACGCCTAGAAAAAAGGAATTATATTACTGACTATATGGAACACAGATGTCAATTTTAAAGGGTACACTTTATATAGCATTTCTTGGGGACAAAAATTATTGTGGTTTGATTTCCCAAAAAAATAAGAAAAAGAATAAAAATGATGTTAAATTAAAACTAAACAAATTGTGGAGATTTCATCAGTTTTAGATACTGTTATTCAACCAGTGAAAATTAATTCATTCCACTATATAGATAAGTTATTAACGCACACATGTGAAGTTTGCACGACGAGGTCGTAGATCAAGTCGTGTAATCACATAAGTGCGTTAATAATTTTTATCACACGTGTTACGTACAAAATTTTATCTATGTCATCAAATTTTCGAAGTTGAATGAACAAAAAACTATGAAAATAAGTTCAAGCGAAGACAATCTCTTTTCAGAAATTGAAAATGCAGCTTCCGATGTTATTTTAAACATTTAATTCTGGTATTAGTAATTTTCTAGATTCTTATTATCAAACTAGTGCGGTAATGAATTCAAAAACGCACTAGTGCGGTACTATACGTCATTATGACAATGAAAATAGTGTCAAATCGTACCCGTTACATGACAGTTGTAGATAAAATATTTTTACGATATTCTCAGTAGTAATACCCCTAGGGTCTTGATAATACCGAGATAATTTTGTCATAGAGAATACTGAAAGCGTGTTGCTTATCTTTGAGCAACACGCTTGAAGAATTCTCTACGACAAAATTTTGAGTATTTATCAAGACCCGAGGAGTATTCCATAAGATAATTTTTTACTTTGTAGCGTTCAAAAAATTGATTGCCAATCTGATGTTTAATAATTTTCAATACAAACTTTATCAATTTTAATCAAATAGTATTCATTTTCATTTAAAACTATATACAGTTGTGAAAAGTACAATTATTGGTAAATTAATTGAATCGTTAGATGCAATACCTAATCTTCGCGACATTTTTAATCCAGTTGTCAGTTTGACGTTTAATTAATATTCAATAAAAAGTGAACACCAAACTGAAAACACCACATGTAGGGTATTATCGCTGGGATACAGCGGTGATTGGATGCAATTTGACACATGACTTGAAATTAAGTAATTTGATTGGTTACTATATTCAGTAAAAAATTATCATCAATATAATATTGGAAAAAATAAATAAAAACAAAAAATGAGACGACTGGACCATTAGAAAGATCTAGCAAAGCTAAGACAATCAAAGATGCTCAGAGTAAGACTACACCGAAAATTTTGACATGTGACCAAATATGTCACTGCAGCCTGAATGGTTTTCTAAAAATGCTCAAACTATTGGAATAGGAAGAATGTAGATTTTGTTAACTACCTAACAAACTGAGTATAAAATAGCTATTTGTGTATCAAGAGCAGAAAGTATTACTTTGGCAATCTGTCGAGACTACCAAAGGACTTTTTGCTCGAAATACACACAAGATTTTTTCTACGATCAATCCAAAATAAAATTAATTGCCATTGTTTGTACCTAGCAGTTTCCAGATTGCAGTTTCGTGTACCTATGTACGCAGGCAACACTTATTACATTAATGTCAGATATTTTTTAGATTTCCCTATTTCTCATTAAATTATTACAGAAAATACTGTTGGATGCTTCAACATATTGGAAAATTAACTAAAATATTTTATTTTACAGTTTATAGGTATTAAAATAACTACTAGCTCTCTTTTATCTATAAATAAAATTAGGCGTGCGCCAAAGTTACTTTCTGCTTAAGAGCGCCAATAATGTCAAATTATGACAGCTCGCGGAAAACATCAACTTTGCAGTTGCTTTTCAAGACACAAAAGACGATTTTCGATAGTGGTCGTAGAAAATGGATATTTTATAATCTTTCACATCAATATTATTATGATTAGAAAATGAGGTTACTTCACCATAAATAAAACATGATCAAATCTCCAAAAAATGAGAAAAATAAAACAAACAAAAATACCTAAATGCTGTCTGGGAATGTCATACGTTTCACCTGAATCTCTACTGATCGGTGAGGCACAGGAAGGGGCGGGAGAACATCGGGGGCAATTCCTAAAATTTTCATTACCTACGGGGATAGCACGAGGAGGTACATCGTAGCAGTCGTTCGTCTGATCCCGGGTATTTAGACCCGGACTCACACCCGAAGTAACTGATACCGGTGAACATCTCGATGGCGGCATATCGTATAAGTACACATCGTTGAATTTTTTTGGTGTTATGACCTGAAAAAGATAATATTAAGATTAATATATTTAATATTGACCTGACAAAGCAGTGCATTGAGATTATACAGATTGCGATAAAGCTTATCGAACCGTGCTGATTACGCAAGTACGACAATAAAAACAGCTTGAAAGAGAGAGGAAGAATAATTGTGCGCGCGCATCGAGGCGTGTACTTAGTTCCAGAGACTGGCCGAATGTTGATTGCCCCACTATTATAACCGCTGTTGCCAGAAGCGCAGATTAATTTGTACAAATGATATTTTTGTCTCGTTATCGTTGACCATTCGCCATATTGTAGAGTCCGTCCAATTCCTGCAGACTAAATTGTTTGAAGTTATTTTTAGGCGGATCATCACATGGTATTTTTTCTGAATTTTCTTAAGAAAAATCAAAGCTAACGTTGCAAACGTTGCCACATAGTTCTTATCTGTATTTTTTTTCAACAAGCCTTGGTCCAATCAGAATTAATTTTCGAGATATAGGGTGATATTGCTATTTCAAATATATACTTTACTAATTATGAAGAAGGTTCAGTGCAGTGGGCAATTTATTTTCAATGGGTTAATGACATACACTTGGATATCTTTTAAATGGTACACCCTGTATATACTGAAATTTTTTGATGTCTTCTTCTATAATAATATGATTTATAATGATATCCTTAATTTTTTCTATCTCTAGAAACGATACACATGAATTAAATTGTTTTTTTCTCAAATACTTTAAATTCTTTCATATATTCGTGAAATTCTGATAATACAGGGTGTTTAATTGGGAAAGGGCCTAGCTTTAACTGTAGATGGGGATCACTCTGGTGCTTCCAAAAACCTATATTTAATGTGTCTTCTGCACTTTATAACCGAGATCCGAGATACAGGGTGTTTGATAAATTTATCATATTTCTTTCGAACCTCATATATAACTTCCGAGTTACCCTGTATCCATAAAGATAATGCAGATCCGGCTCAACAAAAAATTTCAAAACTCGTTTTCCCTAAAAACAACACCCTGTATGTAGATTTTTTTGAAATTGCTCTTTATATTTGGAAAGAGTATAAAAAATAGAATCTACTTATTTCCTTTTTATTTTTCCGCAGACAATTTTACTACCAAAAATTTACCGTCCTAGTTATAATTTATGCACAATTTGGGGGTTAACAATGGTATCGGAGAGGTTTTTTTTAATTTTTAAGCTTGAAATGAAATCTACTCAAAGCATCCTAGAAGTTCAATTTAGTTTGTATGTTTACGAGTACAGACCACTAATAAATGTGATTACAGGGCCGTACTTAGGACATACTCATTCAATATGTTTCGAATATTTCGAACACCCTGTATAAGGATCAGAAATAATCCAGAATGTCCGTTCGCAATATTACAAAAAGGGCTAGAAAGTGCATAGAGCAGAATCAATTTTTGTAGGTTAGACTTGCTTCGTTTGGACAATGTTATTCTAAATGTAGAAGTAGATACATGGTTTTCAAATATATATCCTTATACAGGGTGTTCGGAATATTCGAAACTTATTGAATGAGTATTCCAATTACGGCCTTGTAATCACATTTTTTAGTGGTCTGTACTCGTAAACATACACACTCAATTGAATTTCTAAGATGCTTAACTAGATGCATTAAATAGATTTCATTTCAAGCTATAAAATGAAAAAAACCTCTCCGATACCATTGTTAACCTTCAAAACGTGCATAAATTATAACTTCACAAAAATCTATATACAGGGTGTTGTTTTTATAGGAAAGACGAATTTTGAAATTTTTTGTTAAGCCGGACCTGCATTATCTTTATGGAGATGCTTTTGATGGAGTTTCTAGGTAATGGTTATTACGTGTACCAAATTTCAAAATAATATACAGGGTAACTCGGAAGTTATGAGGTTCGAAAGAAATAGGATAAATCTATAGAACACCCTGTATCTCTGCTATAAAGTGCAGAGGACACATAAAATATAGGTTTTTGGAAGCACTAAAGTGATCCCCATCTAAAGTTAGGCCCTTTCCCAATGAAACACCCTATATATCTTATCCGGAGAAACATTTTTCGAAACCCTTTCAAATACCATTAAAAATATCTCTTACACCCTGTATAAACAAATCAAGTAATTTAAAACTACTTTCCTAAATTAAAAACAAGGCAGTAAATTTAAAAATAAAAAAATACAAATTACAGCAATTACATTAACCGTCAATTTTTTGCCGAAAACGTATTAATGAAACGGCTTTTCAAGAAGGAATAAAAGTGGGCCACACGTATATGTACGTACACAACTACGCAATTACATCTAAAAATCAATAAACTGCATCCTCTAGTATCGTTTGTCCTTTATGGACCTTTAAAAAACGACATCAAAATTAAAAGACATGTTACATCAGACATACGATAAGATAAGAAATAATTCAACACATAAAACACCAATAAAAACTTACGTTCCGAATCTCGTAAACAACAAGGTAAAATGATTTTCAAGTTGAAATGACCTTACAGCCTGTTGACCATATTCGGGCACTAAAATTCTTTGCCACACCGCTTTAT
The DNA here is from genome assembly GCA_910591685.1 of Galerucella tenella. Taxonomy (NCBI): domain Eukaryota; kingdom Metazoa; phylum Arthropoda; class Insecta; order Coleoptera; family Chrysomelidae; genus Galerucella; species Galerucella tenella. Next base: position 12,943 of record CAJUYH010000658.1, read on the forward strand.
CATTTTTTTACGTTTTCATTTTTTATATCAAATTCGGCAGCCTTTGAGATGATTGTGAATAAGATGGAAATGAGATATGATTAATTTTAGGGCTTTAGGTACAGCTGCAGTTGCGAACTACATGAAAATCAAAGTAGGTCTGATTGGATGGCGTCGGGAAAACTGCGTTTCTGCGTTGCATCTACCGACCATCAGGGACGGGCTGAGTTTTCACAAGTAACCTCGTTCTTAAATACATGTGAAGGAACAAGGTTGTCAAAGAATTTCTCTAAAATTACTGAGATCACTATACAAATGTTTTCATTACTTCAGTAAACTGTTAGTTCGTGAAGTTAATTATTTATTCAGACAACTGTGTCGTTAAAATGATTTACAACATTAGTAATAGCAGACAGAGGCGTCATGACTTTTTTTAATATAATTTATTAGTAAAATTAGTGTGGCATTTAGAAGAACGGAATTTGATAATTTATAGATTTATTAACGCTATTGTCCTCCTTAGGGAAGGAACTATAAGGTTCCTTCCTGACGTGAGGGAGGAAAGTGTGTACTTTTTATATCGGAAGGAGGAAAAAGAAGATATTTCAAAGGGAACGACATTTCTGGGAGGTAAGGGATAACGAGCAAATCAATGGTGATCAGAAGAATTTAAAAAGAAAGCGAAGACAGTCAAGGAGAGCATTAAAAGTACAGAAACTGTCTTTGTTGGTGACGCTAGTTACATACAATATTTTTTCTACTCCCATACTACAATTTCATTATTAGACAGAACTCATGCACGAGAAAACTTCAGGAGCTGTCAAATTTAATTTAATTTGTGATAGATTGTCATAGCTACATTGGATATTGGGATGTTACATTTTTTTTAATTAAGAGAATCTGGAACATGTACACGCTTTTTCAATAACAAATCGGAACCTAGAAGGTATTCACATTGAAACAAAATTATTTCAATACGACGCTGTAAATGTCGACCTAGGTCTAGCCAGACAAATCGATAGGACTGGGCCACCATCGGGTTGCTATGGAAACACTGCCATCCCGGCCATTAGGCACGATTGATACAAAGGTGGTTGCGTTGGATATTTCTGGATTTTCAGGGCCACTCCTAGAGATACATTGGTTATCGGTATTTACGCGTCGAATGCAATCCTTGGGGATCAACTATTCCAGACAAATCGATTATTTGATTGTGACCGAAAAATCTGAGGTAATTAAAAGGTGAAAAAATATTAATGAATTTGAGTTGGATATCAATGGAAAAAAATACAAAATATAGCACAATTTTAAATGTACATAATTTATTTGTCCACGGGTAGGACAAATACTAGTTTCGGTAAGATATGACCAACATCAGGTTATATGAACCACTTACAACTGGAAGAGGTATGAGTAATCAATTCAAAATGTATTCTTTATACAGGGTGGTCCTTAAGTAATTGTACATAAAAATACAGTACAATTTTCACTTAAAAATATTGCGATTTGAAACAACTAGCCTTAATAAAATGTTGATAATAAAAGAGATACGGGGTGTTGAGCATGAAATTTTAATCTACGTTTTTTACAATAGCTTTAGCGCTATTGCAACAGGCCGGAAAAAAACCACTTTGTATTCCAAGTATTGCATTGTTCCAGAGTGTAAATCAACGTCTTTTAAATGGTATGACATCACACGTATCATCAGTAGCGTTCGGAAATCCTCGGGTTGTGGTCGGAGAGTGCATTGAAATTTTAATTTCATTTTAAAATTTGGAAGTAATTTCCAATGGAAACTGGTTTATTTCTTATTATTAGTTATTTTTGATATCAACTTTACTATTACAAATTAATATCTAAGCAAAATATGAAATATGCGTGTAGATACTCTATTGTATTTTAGATTTCAGAGCATGCAGAACGTTTTATGAAGAATAAGTTTTTTTCCAAAAATTGATAATAAAAGTTTCCCATATGGAGCGAACTTAAGTTGACACAGTGTATATTATTTTGAAAATTTTTTGACAGTTCCAAGAGCCACCAATCAAATTTCCTCATTTTTTATCATATGAAAAATTTCACCCAATCATGTCAACATTAAACTGAAAATTTTTTGACAATTCCAAAAACCAATCAAATTTCCTCATTTCATATCATATGAACAATCTCAGCCAATCATGTCAACATTACACTGAAAACAGACCATGGGCAATTTTCACACGTTGCTATGGATACATATTGATTTATTTCGATTTTGAAGTTTCGAATATTTAATATTTCGAAATGTCACGATTTGGTTGTAATACTGAAACAAAAAATTTTCTATCCGAATAACCCTCGGACATTGATAAATGCTCAAAAATTTTATGACAGCGGCGGCGTCGGTCTGTTTCCAAGCAACAAGCTTTCGAAATCTGTCATAAAATTTTTTCGAACAATTATCAATGTCCTTGGGTTATTACTACTGATAACAGACCATGGGCTATTTTCACGTTGCTATGGACACATATTGATTTATTTAGATTTTGAAGTTTCAAGTATTTAATATTTCGAAATGTCACGATTTGGTTGTAATACTATGATTAGCAAAAAATTTTCTATTCGAATAACCCTCGGACATTGATAAATGCTCAAAAAATGTTTGAAAACTTTCTCAAGCTTGTTGCTTGTAGGCAACAGACCTCCGCCTACGGCGTCGGTTTGTTTCCAAGCAACAAGCTTTCGAAATCTGTCATAAATTCTTTTCGAACAATTATCAATGTCCTTGGGTTATTACTACTGATAATTTTTTACCTAATATATTAACCAATCAAATTACTTAATTTTAAGTCATGTGTCAAATTTCATCCAATCACCTCTGTATTACAGCGATAATATAATACCCTACATGTGGTGTTTTCAGTTTGGTGTTTATTTTACATTAAAAATTAATTAAACGTCAAACTGAAAACTGGATTTAAAATGTCGCGAAGATTTGGTATTGCATCTAACGATTCAATTAATTTACCAATATTGTACTTTTCACAATTGTAGTTTTAAATGAAAAGGAATAATATTTCTTGATTAAAACTAATAAAGTTTGTTTTGAAAATTATTAAACGTCAGATTGACAATCAATTTTTTGATATCTACAAAGTAAAAAATTATCTTATCGAAAACTCCTCGAGTCTTGATAAATACTCAAAATTTTGTCATAGAGAATGCATCAAGCGTGTTGCTCAAAGATAATAGCCAAAATTATCACGGTATTATCAAGACCCTAGGGGTATTACTACTGAATATATTCCTCTGTATATTTTTATTATTATATGTAAGTATACAACACAAAAGACAATAAAACACTTCATTTAACATTGGGAATGAGTATCTTATTGATTTTGATTAATAAATCGTTAGATTGTGCTAGTATTGCTAAATAATTTAACACCAGGGTCAAAGTCAAGACAGTTTAAAGTCTACCGCACTCTTGCAATTGCGTACGTTTTGAATTGTATTAATAAACAACAATATAAAAACACGACATAGAATTATTATAAACTTTTTAAGCAAGTATATAAAATATATAATAATAATAATAATATAAATATTAATTTTAAGAAAACTCCAGTGGTGAAATATAGATTTTTATAAAAAAGATTTATGGACATGGCTGGAATAATTTTATCATTATTTCTATTAATTTTCTAAGAAATGATTGTTATTTATATATTCCTGAAATTAATCGACAATTTTTGAACTTCCATCCAAAAATATCTAGTTGTGTTAATTGATTATTGTTTTCCAGGAAAGTTAAACGTAGCAAGACTCATACAAGAAAAGCTATTACAAATATCTATTAATTTTAATGAAATGGTTTTTAGAAACAGACTGAATTTCTAAAAATAACTTTGGGAAATAATAATTTAAAAATATTGAAACTATACAGGGTGTTTTCAAATGACACTTACAAAGTTTGCGTGTAGATTCCTCTCGTGAAATTGGACAAAATGATATAAGGATTAAGGGGTCCAGCACATTTACTTTTCCAAATACTGGGTGTTTAAAAAAATTAAATGTTTTAATTCGATAACTTTGAAATGAATGGATACATTGATTTGACATTTGACATCAATGGAAAGACTGGCGATTGCCCGAAATAATTGCTGTAGCTGCATAGATTCTTTCTAAATAAAATAAATAAATAAAATCACAAGTTTGGACAAATATTTTCAACAATCTTCTCCGAATGTTTTAGATGCATTGCTCTTTCATAAATTAGTTCCTGTTCAATATTCCAACCATAAGTACTTGGTAGTTATTGAAAAAAATACAAGACTTTTTTTAAATTAATTATTAAAAAGTGATCTTGCAGACTTCATGAAATCATTATATCTTGAAAACTACAAATTTTTTGATATGTAAAGGTTATTAGTTTTTCACGTGAAAACCATTGAAGAACAAAAAATTGAATGAAACTTGCTTCAAATGTCAGTGGCGTAAAAAATGGGAGGGGAAAGGTAACATATTCTCCCAAATCTACAACACTGGATCAAAAATTGAAAAATATGTTTCCATCAAAATATGCCTTTTTACATTTAGAAACAACCTGTCAAATGTAAAATCAATTTTTTTATCAATTTTAAAGTTACCGAATTATCATTTAATTCAACACCCTGTATTTCGAATAGTAAATGTGCTAGACCCTTTACTCCTTATATCATTTTGTCCAATTTTACGAGAGATATCTTCATGCAAACGTTGTAAGTGTCATTTGAAAACACCCTGTATATGGAAATTGTATCTGGTTTTACCTGATTCGGAAGAACGTGCCAGCTTCTTCTCTTCCCTTGCCGTTGTAAGGAATTAAAATCACCCTGCTCGGAGAATTGATGTGGAGACACTCCTCTAGTAACCTGCCCAATATCTTCATAAACACCAGGTATTAACCTCAACCTATTCGATGGACAGATTCCCTGTAAGAGAAATTTTCGAATTAGAACAAATGAGTTATAGTATATTCATAAATGCGGCGTTACCATTGCCAAACCAATACAAGATAAAGCAGGGTTGCCAGTTCTATTGATTTGCATATTGATCTACTGAAAGAAATTATGACACTTTTTTATTATTGTAAATATGTATTATTATTAATCTTTACTTAGTCGAATACACTTATATCTTGCATGATATTAAGATTAAATTCAATTTGTGTATATACCTCTACTAAAACAGTTTGTTTCTTACGATTAATTTTTTAATTTGTTTTATATTTTTGTTATTGTTTATTTTTACTATTGTTCCTGTTTTTTATATACTCGAATCTATTCAGTATAGGATTTTTACGATAAAAAGGCGATGATGTCATTTTTAGTTACATTCCTGCTTATCAGAATAAATATTAATCTACCAACCGTGAATACAATTTATCCTCAACAGCCAGGGCAATTTACAGCTAACGGGTTGGCAATACTTCAAGACGTTGTCAGATCAACTGATAAAATTCCCCAGTTTGTTTTGACATTCGATCATCGTCTAATATTTACAAGTTTTTTTCGTGCTTTTAAATTCATTGTTTCTTTAAGATTAAAAAAACAGTTATCTGCATAACTAATTATTCAGGCAAATCTGCAGTGTGTAGTTAACAAAATATCGAAGCAGCTGAACGTACCTAAATGTCAAGAGATGGTAACATCTTTGTTCAACTATTTTGAACGAGAATGCCGAAATGGGGAGCCGCTTCTCCCGCTTACTGCTGTAAGAGACGTAAGTAATAGTATTCGCTATTTGTACTTATTCATTATTATTTACAGCTGTGAAACTAACATTAGATTGACTTTTCTAGTTTCCGTAAAGGGGCATCTACCAAATTCGACCTTGCACAATTATGCTTTGTATATCTTTTTGTTTCCCTACGTCCTCACGTTTAAGTTCACATAACGAAAATTTTATTAGAAATATGAAAGCTCCGCAACATGTAGGTAGCCAAGCGGTCCAAGCGGATTTTGGTTCACATACTACTTTATAAGCTTCGTCAGTACTGAACTGGGAGACCGCCTAGACCGGCGAGCGTTGTATCAACAATGGAACGGCACGCGACTACCGAAGCAGAGAGACAATGTCAGTCATAGAAGGATAGAAAAGCGAGAGATGGATTTTTATCCGATATTTTAGTGGTAGCAACCGAATTTCAATAAGGAATTGTACGGTCATAAGTAATTTGAGGATTCTGAGATTTTTATATAGTATTCATAAAGCTTCAAATTAGACTTCTTATCAATTAGTTTTTCCATTTAATCCATATTTAATTCTTTACAAGGGCTCAAACTTTGCTTAATATGTGTAATTACCTCATGATTCGTATTTTTTTCAACAAAATTTGGTTAGCATTTCAAAGTTTTTATGCGATGAGAACTCTAAGTTCAACATTAATCTACATGATATATTTTTTTCTTAATTTTCAATACATCCATTACCTCAAAATTCTTTGCCAAAAATATTTCGATATTTTGTCAAATCGCTGCCGATAGATTCCCCTTAAGTAAAGAAAAAAACTACAGCTTGGCAACATCACAATATTTTGTTTTGCAAACTCATTGTCTTTTAATCGTAAATAAACTATACAAGTAACTTTATTTTGTGATATTTATGAGTATTTTTTAAATGCTTGTTATAATTGTTTCTATTTTGTTGAAAATTTTTTAACAGTTCCAAGAACCAATCAAATTTCCTCATTTTTTATCACATGAACAATGTCACCCAATCATGCCAACATTACACTGATAACAGACCTTGGGGCTGTTTTCACGTTGCTATGGACGCATATTGATTTATTTCGACTTTGAAGTTTCAAATATTTAATATTTCGAAATGTCACATTTAACTTTTCTAATTGTTCCTTTGTTAATTGCACCTTTAGACAAATTTTTTTAGATCTGTTCTTTTTCTATAATAAGCAAAAAATTTTCTATCCGAATAACCCTCGGACATTGATAAATGCTCAAAAATGTTATGACAACTTTCTCAAGCTTGTTGCTTATAGGCAACAGACCTCCGCCTACGGCGTCGGTCTGTTTCCAAGCAACAAGCTTTCGAAATCTGTCATAAGATTTTTTCGAACAATTATCAATGTCCTTGGGTTATTACTACTGAAAATAGGTTGATTTTATTGTCAAATGAAAATACATATTTTTTTAACATCATACATCAATTTCATTATCCTTTCCTGACATTTGTACAGCATAAATAAATTTACTGAATTTTTGATGAAATTTATTCAAAACTATTTTCTCTCTTGTTTTAATTAAAATCCGCATCGAATAATAAATAAAAAATTGGACGTATGCGCGTTCAAGCGATTTCACCGTTTAGTAAATATGGTTCAAATAACACACGGGTGGGAACTGTAGGAATTTTTATTATCGACAATATTTACACACATTTCTCGAATGTTAATAACCCGAGTAAAAGTACATAATAAATACACGAGGTCGGACAACGTTTGTTCTTGTACTTGTAGGCAAAGTTTGCCCAAACAAGGAATAAAGTAATACGCTACAATCGCTCATCTAAGTAGATAAAATGATTCATTTTGAAATTTGCACAAAGCGCTTTTTTTAATAAAATTATTGCATGGTTATCATCTTCACATAGAAGGGATAAAGACAAACTTCCATTTAACTTTATTTATACCGTGTATCCTAGTTTAATCCCATGCTTTTGTGTTCCTTTCAACTCTCAACTCTTCATCAACGCACCTATCTCTATTATCGAATGCTACGACATGTGCGGCGTACGCTATTTGTTTCTAAAGTGAAATAACGTAAGAGAGGTTCTGCACAAAAGCGTCTTTGTTCAGGAACCCAAAAAGTAGAGGCAGTTTGCGATATAATGAAACAAATATAGTTCATATAATAGCCTTCTGGAACATTGGAAAAACACGTCAGACACATTGCTGCTACGAAAGGTACGTCTGTATCCTATTTTAAACACTTGCGCATAATCTAAACATCAATTAATCAAATTTTTTGATGTCAAATATTAGGTTTAACATTTGTAATACATTTAAACGGGTCACTATTGTGATATTTTGTAGAGGATTAATCCAACAAGGTAAAAAATAAATATGAGAGAACATAACAGTATAAAGAATCATCGACCAAAGTGGCTTCTGAATATGACCGACTTCCGTAAACAAACCAGAGGCATACTTTAAATTATTCAATTAGGGGAAACAAAAAACTCTCATATGCATCTTTTTTAGGTGGTACTTTTTGTTGTTAGAGAATTGATACCAGATTTTGGTACATTTCAAAATTTTATAACACTATTGTACAACTCAATAGAGAGTTATTGGAACTTTTATAAGGTCAAGCAGTAATAGTGCTGTCCTTATAGTGAAATATACGCATGCGCATTTGATGTTTTGAATAAGGGAAACATTATTAGAAAGTTATTGGAAGCCTTGCAGTAATTGTGATGACCTTAAATAAATAGTGCTCGACCTTAAAACAGACATAAAATTTGGAGTTATTGAAACATGAAACTCTATAATGACATTATATTAAGGTAGTTGTCACAGATGACACAGATCACCTACACATTGTGACATATAAATATGAAACATGAAATAAAGTCGGGATACTGTTCATTTAAAAACCAGGAGGAGTAATTTGAAAAGCCTTACTCAAACCACTAAAAGTTACCAGATTAGTTACTAAAGGGTGTGTTCCGAAAACGTAGTCAACAGTCGTGTTCCAAATATATTAAATATGTCTTGATAGCAAAGACATTAGTCATAAGTCGATTTCTGCTCTGATCTGCAGTATATTTTTCAGAAGTACCTACGCATTAAACAAAATGTAAGACTTTTTCCTGTTTCGTTTCTCATTCAAACATAAAAAGATTCAGATTCACATCGACAACAAACAAATTATGGTCATTGTTGATGGTGGAGAATTACAGATAGTCAAGTTACTTTAATTATATTTATTACAATTAAATTGAAAAGAATATGACAATTGACAATATGTTCTGGCAATAACAATTCTACAAAGTTAATAGCATTGTAGATCAATATGCAGTATTAATTTAAACATTTCCAACAGTTATCTTCATGTTGCCGCATTAAGTGTAATATGGTGAATAATAAACCACTTTTCAAATACTTCTGAGATACCTCCTTCCTTCTTTATAACTTCAAAAACCAATAATGTATTTTCTACCAAACCCATTCTTTTCTATATTGTTTTATATCTTCCATGGCATGTTCTTCCGATGAACTTTGACGATTTCTTCCCAAATATGTATATAACAAATAAACAGTACCTACCTACATTATTTGACACAGATAAATGTAATTTGTTTCAAGAAAGTCTGAACGTTTCTTTGAAGCTTGCAAAATTTTGTCCAGCACAGATAACATTTTTGTTCTTCGAACGACATTTTTTATTCACTCATCACAATTTTTCAAAAGTCCTGGTATTCTACCAATATTTTTTGCACTATATAATGTTCCTCTACTTCAGTATTCCCTTGATACTCGCTAAACCGACTTTACTACTTAAAAAAAAATGTAAAGTAATAATGTACCCACTGCTTGAGAATACTTTTGGTTTTTCATCCAATATTTATTTATTTATATGTCAGAGCTATCATAAATGAAAACTATCAGCTGATGTCAATATTAAAAAGTGTTGTGTGAAACTGGGCTGAATCTGACCAATCAGAGGTCTACAGAATTGCCAACTTAAATTCAAATCACTCCTCCTGGTTTTTAAATGAGGTTATAGTGCACTGCAGTAATCGCGTACAAATAAGGACAAGCATACATGTCGCTCGACCATCCACACTGAATCGGCATTTTCGATCGACACCATTCGACATAATGTGGACTCTGCTTTAGAAATACATTAGCAGGCCTACTCTCTAGCAAAAAAGGGATCTGAGACTTAATTTATCGGGCCTGAACCTGTTGAGAAATTTCGCGAAGCAGCCCGAACGAAGTCGACATACGACGATGGACATTTAAATGGGTATGTCCACCCAACTCTCTCTCTCTCTCTCTCTCTCTCTCTCTTTTTACTGTTCTCTGTCAAGCTTTCGTATCTGTTCTCTTTATAATCTGTGCTCTAATTGTAATAAGTCTATAGGTCATGTGACAGGAATCACTGACTTGCATAATTGTTTCTGACAACCCAACTTTTTTGTCCCAGCCTGTCACTCAGATTATACTTTTCAAAATGGAAACCGAAAATTGTGTCAGTGAAGTAGCTCCAGCAGTTCCAAATTTACAAATAGCTCAACTAAAATTCACACTAACTTTACCAGACAATGAAAACGATCAAGAAAAAAAAGACGAGCTATACAATAGCATCATCAATGAAGATATGGCTCCTTATTACGAAATAGTATGCAAAGATTTAAAATGGAAAATGAACAAAAAGATTTTGAAAGAAATGAAAGGACGTAATACATTAGCTTTACAGACTCTGGACCGAGCGATAGAAGAAACCACGAACGGTTTAGGTTTAACCGAAATACGACTTGTTTACATGAATAAAGTTAATTACCTAAGTCGAATTGGTGATAAAGAAAACGCCATAAAAACACTGAGTCACGCCTTCGATAAAACCACGGCGTTGAGGTACAAATTAGACAACTTGTACTTTTGTATACGAATCGGATTCTTCTTCATGGACTTCGATTTAATCGAGAGAAATATAAAAAGAGCCGAAAGTCTGTTGGAACAAGGCGCCGATTGGTACAGTAGAAATTGCTTTAAAGTCTTCAAGGCCATCTATTCACTGATAATTAGAGATATGAAGACGGCGTCCGATTCGTTGATAGACTCCATATCCACTTTTACATGCACGGAGGTAATTTCTTACGAACGTTTTATTCGATACACGTTATTGTCTTCTTTACTAACCTTGAATCGAATAGAAATCAAACAAAGATTAATAAACAATCCCGATATGCAACAGACCTTGCACGACGACGACGTTTTTAGAGAATATCTTTTTTCTTTATATAATTGCGATTACAAGTTATTTTTTCAACGACTCGCAGATATCGAAGTGTTTATGAAAGGCGATATGTTTCTTAATCCACATTATAGATTTTACGTACGAGAAATGAAAATAAAAGCGTACGATCAGCTACTTTCCACTTACATATCGGTAAATCTGTCTTACATGAGCCAACAGTTCGGTGTATCGCAGGAATATATCGAGAACGAGCTAAGTAAATTGATTGCAGCAGGAAGACTTAACTATAAAATTGATAAAGTTAGTGGTATTGTCGTAAATTGTCGTAGAGACGGCAAAACTGAAGTGTTTCAGGCCGTTTTGAAGCAGGGTGACCTTGTTCTTAACCGTATACATAAACTAAGTCGGGTTATTAACATCTAAAAATAAAAAACTGCGGAATTTCTAAATTATTAGGTATTGATCTATTTTTGTACTTTTTAAGTTAATTTGGAGAATGTAGAACATTAAAAATACGAGTAAAATGATTTTTTTTTCGGGCCGAGATGGGAAGCTCATGTTCGACTGGATCATCCTTAAGGGGAATCTATCGGCAGCGATTTGACAAAATATCGAAGTGTTTTTGGCAAAGAATTTTGAGGTAATGGATGTATTGAAAATTAAGAAAAAATATATCATGTAGATTAATGTTGAACTTAGAGTTCTCATCGAATGAAAACTTTGAAATGCTAACCAAATTTTGTTGAAAAAAATACGAATCATGAGGTAATTACACATATTAAGCAAAGTTTGAGCCCTTTTAAAGAATTCAATATGGATTAAATGGAAAAACTAATTGTTAAGAAGTCTAATTTGAAGCTTTATGAATACTATATAAAAATCTCAGAATCCTCAAATTACTTATGGCCGTACAATTCCTTATTGAAATTCGGTTGCTACCACTAAAATATCGGATAAAAATCCATCTCTCGCTTTTCTATCCTTCTGTGACTGACAATGGGTCATATGAATAAAAATGAGCATTAAGTTTATACTTAAAAATTTGGAGTAAATACTCTACGTGGTATGAATAAAAACTAGAAGCAGATACTCCACTTGAGTAGGTACTCTTATGTACAAATTGTTGTGAGAATATTCTCATTTTTCATATGAATAAAATTGTGTTTATGCTCTTAAGGATGAGAATCTACTCCATAATTTTGGAGTCTAATAGTAACCAGACTTTAGTTTGATTGCGGCAGAGCTATGGCCGAGTTTATGCTTAATTTGCGTTTAAAAAAATATTATAAACCTAGAAGAAGTACGTGTTATCGTGATTTTAAATCATTATATCGATTTAGTAAAGAAAATGTCGAGTGGCTATCTACCAACTTTTTGGGTGTAGAATCAGAGGAAACAAGAGGTGGTGCTATATGTAACACTGATAAAATGAAAATATTTTTGAGGTATGTGGGTGATCCGGGGTTTCAGACAGGAGTAGGAGAAGATATTGGTGTTCACCAAATTTCTGACTGTAAAGTTGTGACGCAAGTTGCTGACCAGATGCTAGAAAAATGCGAACAGTGGATAAAATTCCCTCGCCCTGCGGCGGATCTAATAAAAGCTAGAGAAAGATGGCAAACAAAGTACAATTTTCCATGTGCAGTGGGTGTAATTCATTGCACCCACATAAGAATAAAAAAACCACCTCTCCATGGTGATGAATATATTAATCGCAAGGGATATCACAGCATCAATGTTCAAGCCACTTGCAATGCAGATGAGTTGTTTTTCAAGCGTAGACGCATCATGGCCAGATGGTGTTTGTGACTTCGACAAAAGTATGGGAAAATTACGAAGCATATGCACAAATCCCATTTGCGATTCGCAACTTTTATTACGCTCTTCATCTTCACTGCTTTCACTCATTGTACTAATACGTTGATTGATTGCTTCGCAAATAGGCACTAATAACAAATGAAGGCATATGCCGAAAACCTGCTATCGAACAGGAATTGTTTGTAAACAATTTTTTGAATTTGAACAAGTTTGGAAATTATATAGTGAGTATCTACTTTATGTATTAGGAGAAGAAACTCATCAAATTAAAATATTTTTATTCATATGAAATGGAGTACAAACTCATACTTTATGCTTATGCTCATGAGAACATACTCGGAGTTTATACTCTAGTATTATTCATACCACCCAATGTCTCTCTGCTTCGGTAGTCGCGTGCCGTTCCATTGTGGATACAACGCTCGCCGGTCTCGGCGGTCTCCCAGTGCAGTACTGACGAAGCTTACAGAGTAGTGCGTGAGCCAAAATCCGCTTGGACCGCTTGGCTACCTAAATGTTGCGGAGCTTTCATATTTCTAATAAAATTTTCGTTATGTGAACTTAAACGTGAGGACGTAGGGAAACAAAAAAATATACAAAGCATAATTATGCAAGGTCGAATTTGGTAGATGCCTCTTAACCAGTACCCAGACAGTGTTGGACTCATCTCCACGGGAATGCCTACCCACCAAGCCCACCTCAAACTCACCGTTACTCCCGCCTTGGAATCACTACCTTAGCATACTTCAAGACGGGTGGCGGTCCCTCAGACACTCTCCGTCATATTCTCCCTTCTATCACTCCTACCTCTCACATGCCATGTCGAGTCTTTCTCTTTCCTTAAACATGCTCTCTACTACGCCACTTATCTCCATCCATTCCTCCTCGCCCCTCAACATAATCTCCATCATATTTCCCAATACACCGCCTCTCCCAGTTTATTTTTCAACTTCTTCAAAACTTCCTCGTTCTTTCACCATCCAAACACATGTCCCACATCATCCTCCACTTCACATTTCTCGCACACTCCAGTTTCTCTTTTCCCAATCTTTTGGAGGTAGCCCACTCTCGACCCACGTCCTGTGAGCACCTGCGTCAAGAAGTAGTTCACCTCCCCGAACTTCCGGTCCACCCAATTCCTCCTGCTCCCAATTGCTCCTTATAGCGCGCCCTCATACTTATCCCACCTTCTCTCCATTTCCTCATCCATCCATTCCTGTACTTCATCTCTGGTCGCACCCCTCCAGCGTTTCTGTCTGGCTCTAGCCATCAAGTCCAATGGATAGGACCTTGACAGCACCGCTGCTGCCAGTCCTCCCACTGTCCTGTACGCCTACACCACCCTCAGGAGTATCCCTCTCTGCACCCGCAGGAGTGGTCTGACCATCGCATTCACCCCTGCTTTCTCCCCCCACACTTCCGCGCCATACAGCCTACTCTGCTCCACCGTCCTACCAATTACCCTACTCTTCCACTCTCTCGGTCCTTTCACATTACCCATTAATCTTTCCAGCCATGCTGCTCTTACTTTTGCCTTCTGTACAGTCTTCAACATATGGGTTTTGAAGGATAATTGGCTATCCAACCACACCCCTAGATATTTCACCGCTTCCTCCATCTGAATTTTCTTTCCCTTCACCATCACCCCCACTTCCCTTGCCTTGCTCCGCCCCTTCACCAGTAGCCCCACCGAGTAAGATGATAAGGTTTGTTAAAAATCAAGGAAACGGAGACGAACACGTTTTTAATATTTTGCAAAAGATTTTGAAAAAACTTTACCAGTGGTTCATTTGAAACCTTCTTTTATTATTTAATAATATTCTTACACTTTTTTTTCATTCATACGCTTGGGTTGGCCTCAACAGCCTAGGCACTTGAACTGAATAGTTGTACCATTACCCATGTTATCTACCTACTTCCATTCCAGAAGCTTAGTGTCTTCTATAGAGGCCACCAGTTTCTCTGGAGGGATCTTTAGTAGTTTTGATGGTTGTATTATTTCCACTCCCAAGTGCTTCCGTCTAAGACCTTGTAAGTTCTCACAGAAGCAGAGTATGGCAGTAGGTGTTTCATAGTAGTGTTCACATTTTCTGCACACTCAGGGTACAGTGTCCAGTTAAAATGTCGGTAACTGTCTTAAAATTTCTCTTATCCAGTTTCAACAGCCTGGACGAGAGTTCCTTGTCCAACTTATTCAGTAAACTCTTAGTATGGAGGTATCCGTGTGCCAGCCTCCATTTGAGTTTGTGTTCCTTAACTAGCCAGTTCCAGACTTCCCCTCCTCTGTAATCCACAAAACGGTTCCGGACTTGTGAAGGCTCCTTTAGAACCTTCTTTAGCTAGCTGGTCTGCCATTTCATTCTCTGCAATCCCCTCATGTGTCGGCACCCAAATTAGAGACACTTTGATGTCTCTTGCCAGCATGTCAAGGCATTCCAACACAATTTTTATCAAGATAGGAAGATACATAGTAAAATAAATGAATGAGTTTCTGCATTTTATAGTGGGCAGAGTACCAGTACTGCCTGTAGCGTCTATGGTGTCTTGGGTTTCCTCAACTACCAATATCACTTTGGAATAAGAGTGGACTGTATTTTAGATATATATTAAACTGATGTACCAAACAAACATTAAAAGTAAAAGTACATACAAAAGGTGTCTATT
>CAJUYH010000658.1:33367-60160 GCA_910591685.1 Galerucella tenella
ATCCAAATTAAATAAGTACGTTGTAAAATAATGAGCGATAAAAAATTTGTAGCTGATTTCATCTAATTCATATGGCGCATGTGGCGACATCTACGAGTTAACTCAAATCCTCTCACACATTCTTGTTTACCCTTACAAAAATTAGTTCATACCCAATTTTCAAGTCATTATGTAGAAAAGTAGCTGATCTATTAACAAAAATCTATTTTATTTTTTTCGCTTTAACATCCTGTACCTCGGTAAGGAGCAGACTAAGACCCGTTATTGTTAATGAAAATATTATTATTTTGGCCTTCTGATTTACAATTTGGCCCATTACTTATGAATCACCCTGTATATATCCCTAAATTATTTCATTCAAAATTATTTAATAAATTATTTCACTTTTGTGATTTGTGGTGGAATAAACTAATGATCCAAAAATCAATATTCTAGATTTATTTTACCGCGAAATTTAAAATTTTGAACTGTCTAGATAAGAATGAGAAAAGTTCCGGCAGGTCCTCACTCATCGTCTGTCGACAAAGTAGCAAGTTTGGAACTCTGCAGTAATGTATTTAATAATTTTAACACCAGTTTAAATGAACAAAAGATGCCGTTTTATCATAAGATTACTGTTTCCTGGAACACAGTTCTTGAAATACAATTTCTTGGAGTACCTAACAAGTTCCTGGGAAGAACAGTTCCTGGAAAAAACAGTTTCTTGGAGCACAGTTTCCTTGGATGTAAAACAGTTCTGGAGATACAGTTCCTGGGAATAACAGGTTTTGGAAAGTCTGACTGTTCCTGTTTGACAAACAGTTCCTGTTAAGCTGAAAAGTTTCCTAAATACCGTTCCTGCAGTTAATCCGTAGTACCTACATCGACAGCTACATCATCTTCATCTTTAAACAACTGTATTATTGTGCTAAGTATTTTTTTTGTATTCGCTATTAACCCATCTTTTTTGTAATATCAATACCGTAATTCTATACATTTTTTTTACTCTGTTAGTTTTATTTATTATACAGAAAATTTAAGTTCTTTTTTTAAAACAGATTTAAAGTTAGCTGACCTTTTGATTTGATTTTCTTTCTAATTTTCTTTTAGGAAAGAAAATTAGTGGCGCCCTAAAATAGCTTTTTCTGTTTTTCTAGTTTTGCCAATATTAATTTGTTTATCTTAAGATTAATAAGGTAACAAATCCCTGCCAACTGGCTTAGTTTACCTCCAAATTTAATTGATTAGTTAGGCAAGAGCCTGCAATGATTACCTTCATTTTTTCAACGACATTCAATCTCATCTTTTGTTTCATTGGCGCTCAACGTCAATCAATATATTGGTTTCAGAATGATATTGTGAAACCACGATATGATGTGACTTCATGACACGAATTTTCTACCCTATTCAAAAGTTAGGGTTGTTACCCCACTAGTTTAACAAACCCTCTGAAGTATCATATTCTTTGTTCCTTGGCGTTTATTCTGTCGAAAGCGTAACTTCTAAAAATAGCTGTTTTAAACAAATTTAATTATTTAAAACAATAGAGAGAGATAAATGTAATTTAAAATAAAAACAATTTCGAGATAAGGTGATTATAAACATGTTATTTTTAATGAGGATTAGTTGATGTAAAAAATTAATTACCTACATTTCCTTTTCCTTTCTTGGTCACTCGAGTGGTTACAGTGTTATGGACATTAGCATATGAAGACGTGAACAAATGTTAAAGGTAATAGATATCGCAGAATAATAATTATTTTAACGTTTTATAAATTTGAAAAATATTTTTCAAAGAGTGTACCGTAGCACGTTGGTGTCAATTTGTAACATTTGTAACAAATTTGTAACATTTGTAACAAATTTGTAACAACCCTGATTTGCTGAATTCCAAACTGGAGGCGGGGCGAATAATTAACGGACAAATTCTATTAAAGTGGTTAAAATGAACACGTGTCCCACATCAAACAGAAAAGCGGCATAGAAATAATAACAGAAAAGGCCATAAATATTAAAACAAAGGGTGGGGACATGTGCAATTTTAAAATAATTTTGTTTTCATTTTTACATTTTTTTAGAACGGCGGAACGTAGAAAAGGGGTTTTAGCGATATTCGTTTTATAGACAAAGACGTAGAAATAGTGTTTGAAAGGAAATTGATTGGAAGTTAATGATCGAGGCAGATACAAAAAATAACGATAGATATTCTATCGTTACAACAGTAGAAGAAACAACTACTTCCCGGGCTATAGGCACCGAGGGCTATTCTAATTGCAAACCAGAATGGTTGGTGTTGAATATCTTGTAGATAAACCTTCCCCGTTTGAGTTTGAAGTGTAATTCAACAGCCGTCGGTGCCTATAGCCCGGGAAGTAGTTGTTGCTTCTTAGTTGAACGGTCATTGTTTTTGAAAAATATTTTACAAAACTTTTTTGGTATAATTACCTACTATTTTGCGATATATATATATTGGTAACGCGCTTTATTAAATACGACAATATTACAGGAAACTATAATAATATTTTGTTAAATCTTCAAATATTAGTGCAATACTACGTTTATTACTGAATGTATTGATATCAATTCAATATGAAGTAGATTAGATTTCGACCTTTTCTAATCTATTGTGATACTCTAACTAAACCATTGATTCCCAAAGTGGTCCAGGTGGACCCCCAGGGGTCCACGGGAGCCCGACAGGGGTCTACGCTTGCGTGGAAAAAAATGGGGGTCCACAACTCGTTAACGGGGGTCTATAAAAATGTATTAGGTGACCCGACTTGACTTCTCCTATGAATATAGGGAGACAATAATATAGGCAGACAATATTATAAGAAGCTGTATGATGATTTTAAAATCAGATTTGAAGACATTCTGTCGATGGATATGATGATGAAACTGAAGTGGAAAATGTGGTATTGTATTGCAAGAAGAGCTACTCGAGCTTAGCACTAATGAGGAGCTCAAAGTAGCATTCAAAAGAGGGAATCAATCATTTTGGCTGCAGGCACAAATACCTGAAAAATATCCAGGACTGTGGGGAATTGTGCAAAAATTTCTCATAGCGTTTCCTTCGCCATATCTTGTCGAACGCAGTTTTAGTGACGTAACAAACTTGTTGACAAAAAAACGGAGCAGATTAAATATTACAGAGCGAGGAGATTTACGGTTACACTTAACTAAACTCAAGCCAAATATTGATAATTTGCTGTCAATTCACCAAGTACATCCCTCCCATTAAAATTATAACTTTTATCTCAGATTACAATGGTACGAATTGACCTCTACGGAGTTGAGTGCCTTAAGCGCTGCTTGGCTGTCTGTGAAGATGGCAATTGAACGATATGTTCTCTTCTGCCTTTTAATTTCTCCCACCCAGTGGTGAATCGCCGTCATTTCCACCTTTAAAATTGTGACATTCCTTGATAGGAAGGCCATCCCTTCTATACCGGCTCCTACGCCGTCTAACGTCTTTGACCCATCTGTATACCAAAATATGAAGTAAATAAAATACCTACTATATTTTTGGATATCGCCTATAGCTAGGAAATAATTTTTTCTCTTATTTTTTGGGAATCAAACCACAATAATGTTTTTTAATTTTTTATTTCGAACAAGATATCGTAGGTATTCAGGACTTTCTTTTTGATACTGTAACTAAAATTGAATTCGATAAAATAATAACAAATATAAATATAATATATACTACAACGTATGAAAAACAAAAACAAATTCAAATCCGGAAGTTTGGAATATTATTTGAACAAAAAATACAAAAAGAAGTGAATAATTATCAAGGGTTGTCATATTTTTTTCGTTGTGTCAGATAGGGACCAAAAATTATTTTATTACTAGTTAATCTTGACAACGGTAGCTGGAACGCTGCCGAAACGTCGAAATAAAAAATAAAAAACATTATTGTGATTTGATTCCCAAAAAATAAGAAAAAAATAATAAGTAATGCCACAAGGAACTTACAGAAGATATCTAGGAAAGAATATCTCCCCTTTTTAAACTGGGTAAATTACCCCAACAGTTTTAGTCAATTAAATGAAGTAGTAGAAGAAATTTTTCGATTTTTTATCAGTTATTCATTTTTGTTAATAGTTTTTTCATGAAAAAATTTCAAATTATCATGGGGGAAGATCGTAAGGATTTCTTTAGAAATGTTTTGTTACAAAAATAAATTAAAGTTTCTTTACCTGTTTTCCTCGTAACGAACAAAGCCACCACCCTTCAATGTTCGCTGTATTTTGCTCGAGGACAATTAAAGTGTCACCTTTCCGAAATTGGAGCTCGTCGGGAGTATCGGGAATATTGTCATATAGGGCTCTAGCTAAGCAGTGCTGAAAAAAAAATGAGAAACTATTAGATAATTTTGATTTTAAACATAAAGTGTTTCTTATAACTTAGTCAATAATTAAAATTTTCTTTGAACACAGGATTTAGAAAAGTTTCGTGTATCATAATGATATGCTGCAGTTTATGTAAGATAGGCTTCTGTACAATACCCCGTTAATGAATTACAGTGACCAAAACATGTGATAGGTATTTGTATCTGTAAGAATTTGAAGGGTGGGTCACCCCACAGCACTTAGGCCACAATTGGCCCATTGTGCATCCTTCTGAGATTCAGACTTCTTTCTAGCTCGTCATCCAGCCTACTTATATATCCGTTAGGTATATTTTGTGACTTGTCAAAAGCATTTGACTGCGTTGACCATAAATTGTTATTAGAAAAGTTATATTATGGTATTCGAGGTGCCCCACATGATTGGTTCGAGTCCTACTTATCGAACCGTAAAATGTGGATACGAATTAATCATACCGTCAATAACAGGTGCGATCAATACTACTCGAGTTGCGTCGATGTTCAATGTGGAGTTCCTCAAGGGTCTATCTTGGGACCAACATTATTTCTTATATATATCAATGATTTGGTTGTAAATTTTTCCAATGCTTATTTTTCTCTTTTTGCCGATGATACCAGTATAATTGTCAGCGGAATAAACAAAGATTCTTCATTACTTTCGTCTACTACCGTCATGCAAGGCGTATCGGGTTGGTTTCTCGCTAACATACTAGCATTGAACTGTTTAAATAAATAAGAAAAACATTACAGTACATTACTGATTGAGATTCCCACATGACGTCACACGCTGTCGGTTACATGCGCAAGAACATGCCGTGAGTAATATATCGTGGCCGGAAGTAAGCTTCCACATGCTGGCTTGTGTTAGCCTGTACTCGCCGAATACAGAAAACCTAAATTGAGAGAGTGTCGGACATTCACAAAGAATGTGTTCGACAGTTTCATCTTCCTGTTCACATCCTCTACAAAGAGAAATGTCGGACAGACCCAGTCTGTAGAGGTGTTTTCGTAGGTGGCAGAGACCGGTCAGAATACCCGTGGTTGTCCGAAGGTTCTGTCTGTTCATAGTCACGTAATTTTTGGCTACTTTGCTGTCCGGATACTGCAGCAGTTCCTTGGCAAGCCTGCAACCTTCTGCATCGTCCCATCTACCCTTAAACTTTTCCTTTATTAGGTGAATCAAAGCTAAAGCCGACAGACCAATGAAAGTGCCAGGTCCCAAGAGTTTTTGGGAGGCTGCTTTCCCGGTAATGTGGTTACCTTTCGATTTACTGTGGCCCTTGATCCAGCCTAGAGTGACTTCGTTGTTGCTACAGGCTTCGATCAGGGACAGGTGACACTCCAGTACTAGGCCTGATGTGATAGGTAAGGGGTGATGAAATAGGGCCGATATCTGTCATGAACGTACCAATGGCGCATGCTATTTTATAAAAGTATTGAAATATTTTATAATTATGTATAATATAGAAACTGATTTAAGCTTCGATTTAAAGGTAAGGTATTTTTCAAGACGCTGTATTTGTTAGAGACAAAGTTGAAAAACGTACTTGAATTTAATATCCCCACAAAACATACCCTAATGATCATCATATTCATTTCTTAGTCGCAAACTGTATAAAAACAATTCAACAAATATATAAAATCTGGTTCACATTCAATTCCACGAAATACTTGATTATCTGATCCAAAAAATAACGTAGGTTTACAACTATGATATCATTACATCGATTTCTGGAATTGCAGAAAGTTGTATTATGGAGGCGGCAACCGGAAATTCTAAATAACTTATTCTAAAACGCTATATTTCTTTGATTTATGAAAAATCTCGCCTTCTAAGCTTAGTAAGTTGTTATCGGGTAACTTACGCAATACAAATTTCTATAGTCTATTTCACAATGATTGATTGATAACACTGCTTTTATAGAGGCAGATTTAATGGTTTCTGTCACTATACACAACCAAAATACCAGTACACCTAAAATTATAGATGTAATACGAGGACTAGTAGAAAAAATTTCGTGATAAAATTATACAGAGTGCGTTTCTAAATTCGTTCGAGAAAAGTTTTGGTTAGCTGTCCAAGGGCGGAAAATTCATAACGTCACGATTTTTGGAGATTTTCACCATCTTTCAAACGATAACTTTGATGTTTCACGTGAATTTTTTAATTAAACGTCAGTGAATGTTATTTTTGGTTTATGTAGGCGAAAAATAGTTGTATGTTACACATGCAGGAAACGATGTAGCAGCCTTTAGCATCTAATATTCTCGTACTACTGAAGACCATTTTCTGCACTTGTGACACAATATACTATTAACAACTTTCTTAAGCTTGTTACTTATGGGCGACAGACCTCCGACTGCGCCAAACAGAAAGTTTTGGAAATCTTATCAATGTCCTTGGGTTAGAATAGATTAGATTAGAATTGGAGTGGCTCTTTGTATTGTGTATTGTGGTCATCCCCATATTTAGAGCTCGATATCTAGCTCCCTTGCACTTTTGCTAGGCCTTCGCACTCACAGAGTAGGTATGTGCTCCGCGGTTTCGTCTTCTTCCTGGCAGAACCTGCATAGGCTGTCATCTGCTAGGCCAATTGTGTGCATATGTTTCGGCGGGTGTAATTTAGGCGCTAACCATCTTTCTTAAAATAACTCTTATCTTAATAATTTAACCATCAATATTTGGAAAAACCGAAAAGTTTTCTATTTCTTATTTTCTGATATTTTTATACATAGTTACACTTTGATCAACCGGGTTTGGGCCTGGGTTTTCTTGTTTTTTTTTAGTTTGAAGTTTAGAGGGAGGGTTGATAGATTTTCTTCTTCAATCGGTTAGCGCCCAAAATAAACATAGGATTAAAATGACCCTTCGGTATTGGCGCCTAGTTTACAGTAAAAAGTGTATACTAGTAAAAAGTGCATACTAGTAAAAAGTGCATTAATCTTTTAGCGCCCAAATTACATCCGCCCATATGTTTTCTCACCCTACAATTTCCGGTCAGCATTCCCACCATCATCCTCGTCGTTTCTCGACTTTGACATAGTAGGTGCCTTTGGCTTTGGCTTTAAAGGAATAATTTTGCGTGCCTTTGTCCTGGGTTTTCATACCATCATCGCAACGCCTTGGTATTACTACTGATAATTGCCCGTATAAAATGATGAGGGGTATTTCCTTAGTCCACCTCCTTACGGGACATCACCTCTAAAAGGTGCTGAGTAAAATTGAATTATTTGTATTCTCAAATTTAAGTTAAGATGGAAACTTGAAATTTCGTAGTAAACGTACACTAGCAATGACTAACCAAACAAAAAAGCAGATATTAGTCACCACAAAAACTGTACAACAGTTATGTCATTTTTGCGCGATCCATCTTTTTTGTTAATTTACAGCATCGGTTGTCAGGACGGTAGGTTGTGTTTACTGGTTTCTAAGTCTAACACGTCGGTAAGTGATTTACTTACCGTTCAGACGTCGGTAAGTAAATTACTTACCGATGTCTTAGCCCTACATACATTTGAGTGGTCCTAAATAATATATTACTAAATAATATATTACTCATTACACAAAAGGAACAAAAAAAATAAGAAGATTTATATTTTTTTAATGAACAGAATCGAACAGATCAATATAAAAAGTAATAAATTTCACCAAAATGCTAATTATATTTTAAGATGATCGAGAAGTATAAATGTCACTTTTGACATTTCGTTCATTCCGAAGATATTTAAATTATTTTATTCGAAGCTTATTTCAATACGATCGCGCAAAAAATGGTATAAGCATTTCGACTGTTAAGGGTAATACCGGTCTCCAGCAAAATTGGAGGCTTCGGTACGCTCAGCCTCCAAACATTGCTGTCGACCGGTAAACAACCCTTACCGTTCTTGATACTTAATATACAATAAATATGTTCTTCTTTGAAAGCAGAAGTACTGAAATTAGGTTATGTTTGATATTAAATAATCAGAAGCGGAGATTAATTAACAATATAAATAATATGAAGGAGTTGTTGTTATTAATTGTGACAACAATCTACCGACGCTGTTTACTGTCTGTGTGTCTTTTGTTTAACATTATTTATTGTAGGAATTATCATATGTCTGGCACCACCATTGTATTCTAAAAATATTTTAAAAGGATGTTTAAGAATAAAAAATTCGGTTTGTAGTTTGAATGAATAAGACAAGTTATCATAAATACTGCTATTAGGTGTTTGTTAACATGAGAAATGGAAATGGGACAGTGTAAAGTGTATTAACTTGACTTGTAACGGAATCTTTCGTAATAATGTTTATATATTTTACAAGAGATTAGAATAATTTGGAATTTTTTTTCAAGTTTACAATACATACATATATAAATAAATGATTCTACTATATTCGGTTTGCAGCTCCTATAGCTTTTGCGGTTTATGTATCTGTAATGTAGGGAGGATGAGTGTAGGCTCACAGCACTTAGGCGACATGTGACCCATTGTACATTCTCCCGAGGAGTTGTCCTCCAAGGTCATCGTTCATCCTGTCCTTCCCAGGAAGGTGGACAGGTCACTATAGGAGACATCTCCTCTATATCGGCAGGTGTAGGCCTAGACTAACCGAGCACACACTCTCTCATCGACGAAAACTCCGGACACTCGCATAAGACATGCCTGTCAGTTTCATCTTCCTGCTCACACATCCTGCATAGAGGTGTGCCCACTAGAACCATAGTATGGAGGTGTTTCCTTAGTTGACAGTGGCCAGTCAGAAATCCTACTGTTAAAAGTAGGTTTTTCCTGGTCATCGTCAAATAATATTTCTTCGGCGCCAGCTTCCCAGGCTCGCCCAGGATGATCCTGGCAAGAATGCATCCATCCCATCTCTTAAGGGATTGAGCAAGGGTGTAACGTTTGGCTAGTTCCGCAATTGTCGAAGTCGTTATGCCGTAGGTGTCACTGGGTCCTAAAATTGTTAGTCCAGCCGCTTCCCTGGCTAAATAATCGGCAATGCGATTACCTTTACTCCTGTCATGTCCTTTAACCCTCCTCAGGATAATATTGTTATCTGCCGAGGCGTTAGCTAAATCTTGGTGGCACTTTAGTACTAGCCTCGATATAAGGTTTATCTATATAAACCTGATTTTAAATAACCCCATAGAAAACAATCTAGAGGTGTAAGATCAGGAGATCTTGGGGGCCACTCTATTGTCCCTCGTCTAACAATTCAACTCACATGAACAGGCTGGTTTAAAAACTAGCGAACACCATGTGCATAATGCGAGATTGTACGATCTTGTTGTAACCAGATTATCGGGTAAGTTAGGATTATTGGCGTTTGGAAACATATTGGCAAGGACTGGTACAATTTCTGTTAGTGGAAATAGCAGATAACGTTCTCCTGTGAAATTTTCTTGAGAAAAATAAGGACCTTGTTCGTCTTCTAAATCTAAAGGCAGTGCAGAAAGTTCAATCGTTCAGAGGTCGTAGAGTACAATGGTTAGTACTTAATGGGAACAATTTAAGCCGACTTATTTGCGAATATTGGAATTGATTTTGGATTAGCTTAGTTTATTTTACAACAAAATATCTTCTCGTTGTGTTGTTTTGTCAGTTCTACATGTCTTCAAAGTGTAAACACTTTAAAACAATCTCGTCTATCTTCTTTTTTTTTGCAATTTTTTTAAATCTTCAGATTTCAGATTACCCTTGGTTTTCAATTGTATTAAAAAAGATGCTCTCTGTATAATTTTCACACTTACCTATGAACTAGTTATGCAAATATTGTTTCATTAAGAGAATTTGAATATATAAAGTCGACCTTGGTCATTCAAAAAAAAGATATTAGAGTTAAATCTGAATATTTAATACTTGGTATTGGCAACCGACAAGAAATGTGATTCCTGCATTTGATTGACTATAATATATTATCATATCTACCAAGCAGTGTGTAATTATGTAGATGAGATTATAAAACAAGTCAACACCTTACTAACAGAGCTACTTTATCAAAGTACCTACGTTCGACGATTATTTAAAAAAGGTTTATCGAAACGGAATCAGCTACAATGTTTAGTGAGGAGAAATAAATAGATTTAAAAGAAAATTATTGACTGGAAAATTTTTCAGACTATCATCAAATAGAAAAATTCATAGTAACAAATGAAGAGTCAAAAATATTTCTCGTAAAATAAAGCTCCACCCAGTATCAGGACTGAATGAAAAACGATACCAAAAATACGAACCTCTCTGAGACGTGTACAAATTATTTTTGTACACTTTGGTTTCAGAGGGGTTTTTAAGGGGGGTTTTGTTGACACACCCCCATGGAAAATACAATACGGGTACAATGATTTTTTATTAGCAGCGCCTTCATTGAAGCTTTCCCCTTCTAAACATATCAGATAAAAAGCCCAAAACCCCACCATATAAAAGCTGATTTTTTGCGTTGAGTTTAAAATGGTCTGCTTTTAATGACTGACTAATTTTATTGTAAATTTTACAAATTAAGTCCATTTGGTACTACGTGACAAACTTCAAAATGCAAAGGTTAAGCGGTTATCAAATAATCTACCTTTAAGTACTATCTTGAAATACATAAAAAATAAATCTAGTGATAAAACCATTACCACGAATTTATGAGTATTTTTTGATACGCAAATATTTACCAAAGGTACACAAATAATTTTTTCTATGACTGTTGAAAAATAGACCCTTTTTATGTAACATTTTTGTTGAGTAACTGGATGCATTACACAAAACAAGCCACGCCCCGTGTGTAATGGATCCATTACACACAACTATGGCCAATCACCGTCGAAGAATGCCATTACACACGACTATGGTCAATCAGCGTCGCCGTGCAATGTTTGATTCAGACTCGCCATGAAATGTCATAATTTGACTTTTATAGTACCAATATCTACCTACCGGAGGTGATTTAGAGCGGACTTTTTGTTAGAATGATGGATTCAGAAAGTGAAAACGAATTCAACTGCACTCCACCAGAAGTTCTACAAGCTGCCAGTTTAAGTACAATTAGCCTTTTGCCCGAAAAATCTAAAAAAAGGTATGTACTGCTAGTCTATTTTGGCGAATTATAGCAGTTAAATATAAAGCTTCCTCCTTGTGGTCACAGTATTCCATACTTAGAAGGACAATTTCAATAAAAAATGATGTGAATATTGAAAAATATCCGAAATAGAATTGTTTGACATAAATCATTAAGTTTCTTCAATAAAATATTCTCTAAATATCTCGTTCGTTTGAATTGAATGGTGAACACTCAGTCATAGAAAAAGTATTGTATTCTACTTTCGTGTGATGGCTATTACTCACTCGAATGATTACGCCGTTCGCCTGCGGCTCACGTCGCAAACTTCATTCTCATGAGTAATAGTCATCATTACACGCTCTTTGAATAATATACTATATTTATAAAAATTCTATTCACAACTATTTTATTATAAAATTGTTTCGGTCCCTCTTCCAGTTGCATGTAAATAAAGACCAAGCGTGATCTATTCTAAGTCGGCTGCGTATTGGACGACTCTTATCCACTAGTCTAGGTCATACAGATTGCGAAAAGTCTATTCAAGTCATACCATTTACACAAGTACGACAAGGAAAATATGAGAAAAACTACTTGAAAGAAAGAGAAGAATAATTGTGGGCAATTAGCGATGGGCATATTTAGTTCCAGAGGCTGGAAGAACGTTCATCGCCCCCTATTTTACACAAAATATCATTTGTATAAATTAATCTGCGTTTCTAGCAACAGCGGTTAAAATAGGGGGGCGATGAACATTCTTCCAGCCTCTGGAACTGCATCGCTAACTGCCCACAATTATTCTTCTCTTTCTTTCAAGTAGTTTTTCTCATATTTTCCTTGTCGTACTTGTGTAAATGGCTTGAATAGACTTTTCGCAATTTGTATATGCACGTGATTTCATTTTCGAAGTTTCGGTTTATCTTGAGAGCGATCCGACTTTGGAAGAATCAGCAAGTATTGCTCCCTTGTCTGTCGCTGCTGCCAGAAAGTGGCATAAAGCAGCGAGTAAATACTTCTGGAAATGATGCCAAACAAATACTGCTACTGCAGTTCCATGAACCGTGCTTTTGGCTTACTTTCACGAAAAATCTGCTGTATTAAAGTCTTCATCAAGCTTATGGTGTGAATATTCCATGCTCATATCCACCCTTTTCGTAGAGAAAAACATAAATATTTCCAAGTATCCTAAATTACGAGCATTTTTAAACAGAAGATCGGTTATAAACCCAAAAAAATGTAATATGTTGATGTCTTAGCTCTCAAGCGATATGGCTGATAGAAATCTGCATATATTGAAGAAAGTTATGCAGTGGAGAGCATCAAGAATAAAAAGAAAGTTGTAAATAAAATTATATACAATATAACGAAGCCAGAAGTCTCCTGCAGTACTTCAAGAGTAACAGAAAACTTGGTTTGAGTTGGAGTAATTATGGAGTCAGTCATAAAATTTGAGAAAAAACTAGAAAATACTTATCCAAATATTTGTAAATATTATTCATAATTATTGTACTATCAATATTTTTATAAATAAATAAGACACACATTTTGTATGTCACTAATTATCAAGTAAGGTGACTTACAACTAGTCCATTGAAAAGTTACATTTGGTGTTGCGTTTTTTAGAGGACGCAATTTTATTTTTTTTATGTGTAGGGGGGTCAGTGTAAAGCTAAAACCAAGTTTGTGGGGTCACCACCCTTGTCCCACGGCCGCCATCTTGAAAATAGGGGTTGAAATGGTTTTTACGATATATCTCTTAAACTAATTATTTGATTAAAAAAAATTGTTAACATTTTTTGTTGCAAATTGTCGTAGAACTATAAATAAAAAAGTTATAAGCGAAAATCTTCAGAAATTCGA
Organism: Galerucella tenella; assembly: GCA_910591685.1. Taxonomy (NCBI): domain Eukaryota; kingdom Metazoa; phylum Arthropoda; class Insecta; order Coleoptera; family Chrysomelidae; genus Galerucella; species Galerucella tenella. The sequence continues at coordinate 46,605 of CAJUYH010000658.1, forward strand.
GAAAAAAATTTATATTTTTTGATGTAACTTTTTTTTATCATTTTACGAAAAAATGATATCTGACCACTTTTGTAGATCGTTTTTTGAGGAACAGCTTTTATTCGCATCATTTTTTCATTAAGTCAATAGCTAAGGTTTTACAGCGCTCCGAAGTGAGTACTATTTTTAAGTACTCTTAACTATACCTACCTATATTATACGTGTGTACTAATAAAATGTCATCAGTTATTTTTTTTATTTTTATTTTGTTATTATAACTTTTTTAATTACAAATTTTGCAATATTATTAATAATTAATTATTGACTTTTTTCCCCACCACCCACGAGGTAGAGTCTAGAGGCGCGTTTTTTTTTACGTGGTATCCCCAATAGGCATAATCCACGGTGATTTTCTAAATTAGAACTACTCCGTCCTCAGTCGTTTCGATGGACCAGGCTGCGGCTCAGCATCTGATCGGCTTTCTGAATTAAATACCAGTGGGAGAACTGAAGGAGGAAGGGGTGTTGATGTTGGCGGTTCATCATCAAAGTCATTTTCATTTATTAATTCTGAGAGTTCCATTACGTGGCTGCAAGTCTCTCCAGAACAAGGGAAGCACACTGCAGAACATTTCAGTCCTGCTTTTCGACATCCACACATCGTTCCACAGTTTCCTTTGCATTTGAAAAAGATCAATTTTAGAAGCTCAGGGGGTGCTGAAGGTTTAGAGTTCTGCACTGGCATCAATAATTTTCCACATTTTTTCCAGCCCCAGTCTTCAGGATCATTATAATTACCAAGCCACGACTGGACCTGATGGTAGACTCGGAAAGTATGAAAGCGAGTTGTGTCTTGTGTTGGAGGAAGTGAAGATAAGTTAAATGTACTTTTTGTTTTTGGCGAATGGGCTCATTTACATATTTTTTTTTATTTTTCCATTGGGAAGAGCACATCATTTTGAGGCTCTGTGCAAAAAATTAGAAGTCTGTGAGACTTATAAGTCGCCTAAAATTAATTATAAACATGAAACAGCGCTCCTCTCCGTGATCCTGGCGTGACGTCATCATATATGAAGTCTCACGTTCAGAGAGCGGATACAGCCAAGCGCCGCGCCGATCGGTTTGTTGAATACTTAGCCAGTGTTATGTTATCTACGTACTTGGCTAGTAACAGTATTTTCTTTGTCTATTATTATACGTTTTCTAATATAATCCCTATCCCTATTAAAATTATGATAGTTGTTTAAAGAAATTTGGAGAGTATGCTTTAATTTCATTAGGGAAATATTTGTGTTGACCATTGAATATTTATTCATCAATTTACTTGAAATTTGTGTCACTGGTTAATCTATTATACAGGGAGTATAGGTATATTACAGTTTTAGTAAACTCTAAGCAGTGTTGTCTTTGTGAAATAAAAACGATAATACATAATTTAAACTATTCCACACAATGGACCAGAACCAGATTAAAAAAAAACTATAAATATTGTGTGGTTCCAGAATGTAAGAGTACAACGGTTAAAACACCTGAAAAAAAATTTATTTCTATTCCAAAGGATACAAAAAGACTAAAGCAGTGACAGAGAAGCATAAAACGACTCAAAGCATTTACTAATAAGTCAACTTACTTTGTGCAGACACACACACAAAATTATTTTTTACCTTGGTAATGTGGAAGTAAGTAAGAAATAGCTGAAAGCACCGTGTCAAAATGTTGATAAAACTATATTACACGAAAATAATATGATCTGCTCAAATACTCACAAGGCCATTTTAATTCCCCTCATTTCAGCAATAATAAATTCGTGATTTTGATTAAAAAAGTCCATAATCATTAGCAAGTTGACTTGTGGCAGATTTGAAGAGTCTGCTTTACTAAAATTCGGTTCACACATTTTATTTTATTAACACAAAAACTCTGTAAGAAGTAATACAAAAGAAATAAATTCGATGAGACTGACGATACAGTCTGAAGCGCAATGTGCATACATATATAGTGACGTCACAGTCACAGTCTTCGCCCCGCTCTCGGTATGCTTGTTTAATTGGTTGTATCATCAGGAGAAGGACATATTCTATTGACATGAAATTTTCAGAATCATATTTTTAACCTTAGTACTTTGTTTTACGACAGTTAAAAATGATTTAAAATTTTTAGTGAACGAGCCCATTGTTTGTATCTTAGGCTGTCAAGAGAATTATCATCTTTATTACCACCGTATAAAGAGATAAAAAAACGTTCACCAATTACAGTGAGCAAAGCAGCGTCAACTCTCTTGTTGAGAAACAAAGCCGTTCCACTTGCAAACTCTAAATGTTTCTCCAGGGTTTTCACAAATTTCATTTTACCGATATTGTAAGGAGCTGAAGTTGTGTCACATCCGGAAAAAGCATGAAGAAACAGCAAGTTATCCGCAATGACATCTCCGTACATAAAACCTGACGCTCTATATAATTGTTCTGCTGTTCGTCCTGTTGATGGTTTTTAAAAAAATACATTTGCTTGTTTTCTGCCAAGTGCTGTGAGCAATATCAGTATGTCAATATCTTCAGCTACAATAGTAACGGTATTAAATAATGGAGATGCATCAATAATTGTTAAATCCTGTTATGGAGTGAAAAAGAGTAAATAATTAATTTTTAATAATATTGCAAAATTTTAATTAAAAAAGTTATAATAACAAAATTAAAAAAATAAAAAAAATAACTGATGACATATTATTAGTACACACGTATAATATAGGTAGGTATAGTTAAGAGTACTTAAAAATAGTACTTACTTCGGAGCGCTGTAAAACCTTAGCTATTGACTTAATGAAAAAATGATGCGAATAAAAGTTGTTTCTCAAAAAACTATCTACAAAAATGGTCAGATATCATTTTTTCGTAAAATGATAAAAAAAAGTTACATCGAAAAATATAAATTTTGTTCCCGAATTTCTGAAGATTTTCGCTTATAACTTTTTTATTTATAGTTCTACGACAAAAAGTTACTGGACCAAAGTTGTAGAGAATTTAATTTGCAACAAAAAATGTTGACGAATTTTTTTTATCAAATGAATAGTTTAAGAGATATATCGTAAAAACCATTTTAACCCCTATTTTCAAGATGGCGGCCGTGGGACAAGGGTTCCGACCCCACAAACTTGTTTTTAGCTTTACACTGACCCCCCCTACACATCAAAAAAATAAAATTGCGTCCTCTAACGCAAGGTAAGGCCTAAAAAATGTAACATTTCAATGGACTAAACCTGTCAAAGGAAATCAATACTTTTTTGGTAATTTTCACCTACGTCCTTAAATGTTTAAAAATAAACCCTTGCCTTAGAACTTTTTCCGATACACCACTGTTTCGAAATACCTGTATATATGTTTGATAAAAAAAATCTAAATTGAATTGTAAATTTACTATGTATGTACAAATTTGTTAACCTTCCATATTGTTACGGGAATATCATTTACATAACTAGTTACGGATTATACGTTAGTAAAAAGATAATGCAAAAAGCACAGCTTAATGTAGCCTTTCAACAGTTTCTGACAATGACATTTTTATTGATACTCTATACAACATAAATGTAAGGTTGTTTTTTAATGTTCTCTTAACAGCTAAAGGTTGAAAATACCGCACTTGTGTGTTGACAGAAAAAACACATATCACAGCTGAACCAGACATTTAATTATCAAGTTGTAACTTTGTAAGGAAAAATGTCTAAGTGATTTTAAAATTCTGGTATGATAAAAACTTTATCGTTTAATATTAAGAAATTGATAGAAAAACAACTGAAATCTATTTGAAATTATCTTGAAGATTACAAACAGTACATCACTAGACCCAACCAGCATACAATAACATCATAAAATGTAAATTAGGATTAAACTGCAGCTAAGTATAGTTTATCCATATATGCGACAGACTAATAAATTTTCAAGACTCTTGCAAAATCAATACACGATGAACCATCCAATTAATATAGTCTAAAGCGCTCAAAGTTCACTAACCATATGTATCAAATCATAAGACACAGAGGTTACCAAAATATGAGATTACAAATATACCCGTAGAAAAGAATGATGGTTGATGATTCCTGCACACTGGTTGACGAATTCCCACTTTTTCATTAATTCTCGAAATAATCTATCAGATTCAGTACCATTTTTTTGCTTGAGGATGCAAAATACCGGAAACTTGCTTATTTTTCATGACTGACATTTAAATAAAAACTTCGCTGTTGAAAGACTTTTTAGAATCACTGAAAACTAAATACATATCCTTTTTTCTCCCGTCAAAATTGCATAAGTCTGTCTTATTCATCTTACGGATTTTATTTGGAAGTTATGATTAAGCGCAATAAAAGAAAACAAAAACGTTGAGTACGTCTTTGTTGAATCGTATGACCCGCATGATAAAACTGCCTTTGACTATATCAAAATATTATCGTGAACATTAATGTTTTTCTATTTCTATGTCGAGCAGGTAGCTCCACCCAGTATCAGGACTTAATGAAAAACGATACCAAAAATACGAACCTCTCTGAGACGTGTACAAATTATTTTTGTACACTTTAAATTATTTCTAAAAGAGGATATAATTTCTCATTTTAATTTTGCTACATGGTCTTTTGGTTGTACAATTTATGTTAATCCGACATATAAAAAGTTTGTTTTCATGTAATTAGCAGAGAATATAATTAAGCGGAAATATTCAATAACGAGAATCTCGTATGTTTGACTTAAATTTATTTCAATCCTCTTATTACTTAGAATGTAACGTTGATGTGATAAAGCGCTAGGAATTTATAATAATTAAAATCAACTATGATTAAATTAAATATACCAAAATTGAATCAACTAAAAATAAATTACAGTAACCCCAAATAGTCTTGACAAATGAAAACAATGATAGGGTTCAAAACAATAGAAAATAAGAAAGAGTAAGCTTAAAACAACAAAAAATGAGATTAAAACTAAGAAAATGAGTTTAAAGCAACAAAAATAAGTTTTTCCAATACTAACTGTGAAGTTGACAATTATTGCTTCTTTTAGCCAACTGAGAAGTTGAATTTTTCTATTAGTGGTTAATCATTTTTTATTATTAACCTAGGTCAATGTTGGACTAATTCAAATATTTTGAGAATTCAGGGATAGTAGTTCAACAAAAGCTTGTGCAACATAATTTTGTATACCCAGGACATTGTCTTTAACATATTTGCTGCTTGAAATAACCTATCAAGATAGAATTATTTGAATAAAAATGCAATTAGTTTAAAATTCGCGCTCAAACAAAAATGACTGATGACATGACGAGTACGTTCATAATATATCGGAAGTAAACGCTTCTCGTGGTGCGTTTGTGAATTATTTTTAATTTTCGTCTTAAATTTGCCTAGTAGAGGAAAAAATTGTATATAGGTATACCATGGTGTTGACATTTATAAACCTCGCACCTTATTCCACTCGTGGCAAAGTCCCTCGCGAATTAATCTTGGTGCTCGGTCAATAATAACAGTCTTCGCCACCTTGGTGTATAATATACTATTAAAACAACTTAAAGCAATTGGAAATCAGCCAAAAGGAGAAGAAATTAACTTTATACCACCGAAAGCATGTACAAAATAATTAACTCCAACCAAAATTACTAAAGCAAGCTAAAAAGGTCTTAAGGCAACCGATAATAAGTCGAAACTATTAACTAAAAATCAACAAAATAGAAACAAGCAACCTAAATTAAAAATCTGAACTAACGGAAAACCTGTGATTACAACTTTAAACAACAAAAGGTGGCTTAAAACAACTTGAACCAACTAAAAATCTCTAAATTAACTAACAATACTAACAATCAGTTATAAATCAACTGAAACTCAAAGGAAACAATAAGACAAGCAATGACAAGTATTTAAAATCAATCAAAAACAAATTGAAACAGCTGAAAATATAGGAAGTGTGCTTAATCTACAAAAATAGGCAAAAAGAAAACTATGAAGAGAACCTCTGAGCTAATTAAAAATAATTTAAATCATGAAAACATCTAGGAACAATCAAATTCAACTAAAAGACAAACGAAACAACAAAAACTACTGAAAAAACCAGCAAAAAATAAAATAAAACTACTTAAAATCATAATTACAAATGAAAGATAAATTGTAGCTAGCAAAATCCAAACGAAACAACAAAAAAAAGCAAAAATATAACTACTACCAGTAACTGAAAACCTGTAAATTAACTAAAAGCAAATTAAAATAAATGAAAACTAACCACAAGTTACTAAAGTGAACAAAAAAATGGAAAGTCGAAAGGAACTACAAGAAACAATTATAATCAGATTAAATTAACAAAATCATTGGAAATTCGACCAAATTAATTGAAAAACAAAAAGAAACATTTAAAAATAACTGAAAAAAACAAACAAAAGCCATTTGAAGCCGTCAATAAAAACAATAAAAAATTATTAGGAACTAAAATTATTTAAAAGTTACAGAAAAGAACTGAAATCAACTGATTTCTAAATTTTAAAACAAGTGAATTTAACACAAAACTACTGAAAACTCAGAACACTGTATATGATACAGACAAAGGAAATAATTAAAAGCAATATTAGAGTTATTTTGTCACACCTAAAATATACTGTATTTATAGACACATTTCACCTCATCATTTGTATGTCGTGTGGTTACCATCGATTAAACCGCAAACCATGGTAGCAGGCGCCATTCGATCCGTAACCACAAGTCCATTTAAGGAATGGATTTGTTTATGTCTTATGCAGCGAAGTCCTACTTAAGCAATTTATATGCAAATTTTTCTATAAAATTGAGAAGTAAAGATAACGTCGTAAGTAGAGAACTTTAGCAAAACAATTAACAAACGTTTAATGAGATTAAATATGAACTTTTAAGTTGTTAAACACAAAGAATTATAAGTACTCCATATTTGTGATTAGAGAACTAGATTTCATCGAATAGTTAAAAAGGCCACTTAAGAGACCACATGAAGTCGTCAATGAACAGATAAATTTAAGGAGCTCTCCACTATTAAATTGTCTTCTTATGAAGGTGCTTCTTAACGGGCAATATTTTTAGTGCAATATGTAGCTGCAACATTGCCAGCAATAACAGCCAGACTAGGTAATAAAATATATATTGACAATATTTTCAGTGTGTCCCGGCCATTTAGCTACACATGTTTTGTGTTGCCTATGCATTTAATTGGTTGCAGCAAGAGTTGCCGGATGATCGCTTGGCCAGCGAAAATACTCTGCAATTTTACTTTGTTTTGGTGTCCGTTTGTTGTTGTTATGAAAATTTTGGAGGTTATAGTAAAGTATATAAAATGACTAATACTTGGTCGAATGAAAATATTATTGAGTTTATTAATGAAAAACATTTACATCCTGAGTTATAGAATCTGGAAAACGGAATTTATAAAGACAGAAATGCTAAAAAAGGTGGATGGGCAGTTATCACCGAAAAATTTGGTATATCATGTGATGAGGCCTACAAAAAATTCAGAAACTTGAGAGCTTATGCAAAGAATAAGGTGAAAAAGAAGAAAACCGGTAGTGCTGGCGGTAAACTAGTGAAATGGTAGTTTTAACTTGTTATCCAGTCTATTTCTAGACTTAGGTAATCTAAAGTTTCACGCCTAAGGTCGAATCCACAATCTATTCTTCTTTTTCTTTAACTTTGTGTTTAAAACAATATAAGTCGCTGCGACGCGAATGATTTCGTCAGCCATTTTTGCACGATTGTGTAACTTAACTTTACTTAACAAATTATTTTTATTAATGGGCCATAGTGTTGCAAACAATATTGCCGAGATATATATGGCAGAGCCATATGCTACAATTGAAATGTCATGCTGGCTGGGCTCTAGTTGCCACATATTACAGCCACATATTGCACTAAAAAATATTGCCCGTTTAGAAGGTCCTTAAGTAACAATTGTAAAGATCAGAAAATATAGTTTTCATTGATTTCCTATATTCATTGCACAGTTATAGATACTGATCTTAAATGGAAAAAGATATCCAGGATATTCCTAAGCTTTAATATTTAAAAACAAAGATTCAGAATGGTCGTTCACATTTAATACAAAATCGGAAACCTTTTGAAAACCTCTCGTATAAATTAACAAAGCCTTAGATATTAATCATCTTCCTTTTATTTTAAGGAATTCAAGGGACATTATGTGTATTTTTCTCAAAACCAATAAGTGAAACCTAATATGGTGTGGTAATTTATACCGCTGTCGGCAAATTAATGGATACCTTGGTGGTAGTACAAGAATTCAGTTTCAACTTAAAGCGCGGGATAAATTAACAGCTTATCGGTTAGAAGAGAACCACATGTTGGAAGATATTTTTCACCCTTTGTAATTCGAGACGTCCTTACATTACATTAGATTAAGCTTAGAGTAATTGGTGTGATAATTAATGCTTTTTTAAAGTAACAGTTTTTTTAAGGATTGGTCATGATTATACAAACGTTGTTGCAGAAGTTTATTTCTTTATTTTGTTGGCATCCATAGATGTAATACTGCATATTTCAGTAAATGTGACAACACCCCTTATATTGAATGTTTACGTTTCTGTATCTGTAGAGTGGGGAGGGTGAGTGTAGGCTCACAGCACTTAGGCCACATGTGACCCATTGTACATCCTCCCGAGGAGTTGTCCTCCAAGGTCATCGTCCATCCTGTCCTTCCCAGGAAGGTGAACAGGTCACTAGGAGACATCTTCTTTATACCGTCAGGTGTAGGCCAAGACTCACCGAACACACACTCTCTTATTGACGATAACTCCGGACACTCGCATAAGACATGCCTGATAGTTTCATCTTCCTGTTCACACATCCTGCATAGAGGTGTGTCCACTAGCCCCATAGCATGGAGGTGTTTCCTTAGTTGACAGTGGCCAGTCAGAAATTCTACTGTTGAAAGTAGGTTTTTCCTGGTCATCGCCAAATATTTCTTCGGCGCCAGCTTCCCAGGGTGACCCTGGCAAGACTGCATCCTTTGATTCCATCCCATCTCTCAAGGGATTGAGCATGGGTGTAACGTTTGGCTAGTTACTTAGAGTAATTTGTGTGATAATTAATGCTTTTTTAAAGTAACAGTTTTTAAAGGATTGGCCATGATTATACAAACGTTTTTGCAGAAGTTGGATTGGCCATGATTTTTGCAGAAGTTTATTTCTTTATTTGGTTGGCATCCACAGATGTAATACTGCATATTTCAGTAAATGTGAATGTTTACGTTTATTCACAGATGTTTGTTTTGATTTTGATCAAAGTATAGTTGCAGCTTTTAACCATTGTCTAACTTGTTGAATGTGGTATGAACAGTGTGAGGGTTAAAACTGCCAGTTACCCACCTCTTGAACAGAGTTACTGTTATTATTGTAAGTTATTACCGTGGTCACTGATTTGACATTCCAGTAGTTACCTTTGAGTCAAAATTTTGAACAGTTTCAACATTTTATTACCAGTAAAAAATCGGATATAGTTTGATGCTCCTTTTTGATTGTTGTCGAATTGTTATCATTATAGTACATCAAGTGACTGGTGACAAATGACGTACAAAAAAGCTACAAATGTAAATTTAAGGTATATGATTTCAATTCTAAGATTAAGAAAAGCAGTTTATTAAATAATGAGTGGACAAGAGAAAACCCTGCAATCAAATTCATATTATTTATTGAACAATCCTGGTATAGCCTTTTTGAATTTATTTATTTATAGAAGTAAATTTGTTTCCTTTAAAAAAAGGGGACATTTATGGTATAAAATCATCTTTTCCATATAGAGATGTAATAGTTTATATTCATATCTATAATTGTTGGATTGTTTTCAGGACAAAAATTGCAGGTGCATATACAAGCCGTGTGTGTTTTTTTTAGTAATAAAAGGAATGCAGCCTAAGTGTATAATTAAAATCCTTAGATAAGCATAAAGTAGTTCTGGTTTGAAAGAAACAAGTGGCCATTAATAATTAAAACAGAAGCGCATATAAAACATACAATTTGCAACTGAATACTATGAAACTGTTCGTGAAATTATAGAAGAATAGAGACTTCAAGACTTTACAAATAAATCAGGCTTTGTAAACATCCAATTTGGGATATCAACGATTAATAGCATATATATACACAACGAGGTGGGAAGAGTTTCATTACTGCAGAGGTTAGCTATTATCTCGAGACGGGAATGAAACTTCCTACCGAGGTTTCTATACGAGGTATTTTATTTACAATCATTATATCCCGATCAAAATTAATAAATCTTTGTTTCGTTCTGAACACACCTAAAATAATACATTTGACAACTATCACCAATATAAATAAATGTCAGATAAAGTCTGATGGATATTAAGTTCGCTAATAATAAATTAAGAAAAATGTCCCCCGATGAAGAATAGAGTGCAGACATATTTCATATTTTGCTTGGATATTAATTTATAATAGTAAATATGATATCAAAAATTACTAACAATAGGAAATAAACCAGTTTTACTCCCAAATTTTAAAATAAAATTCAAATTTCAATGCACTTTCCGACCACAATCCGAGGATTTCCGAAAGCTACCGATGATACGTGTGATGTCATATCTCTTGTGTTTACTTACTTATTTTAATCAAATATTAATTGCTTCATCGACGTAAAAATATCATTTATATATTATGTTTGTTTGAGACCATTAAGTGTTTGTGTGTGCTTTTTTTTATTTCTAAAAGTCAACGTAAAGTGGAAAGTGGTCATAAATATTCGATATATTTCCGACGATATTTTAAAACTTTTGGAAGAATATATTTTATTTACTAGTTCAGTGTTCAGTCACGATTATTTCATGTTTTGTGAGTAAAGATATGGCTAGCGAAGGTTTTGTAATAAATATTTACGTAATTAGTTATGAAAAGAGCGATATTGTTCAACAAGCGTAATATTTGCCAAAACGAGCGCTAGCGAGTTCTGCAAATTACGCGTGTTGAACAATGTCGCTCTCTTCATAACGTGTTTACGTACAACGTTTTATCTAATTCCGCGCTTTCATAATATTCAATAAAATCTTCAATTACAATGATAATATTGAAGTGGAATCAAATGGTGTTAGAAGTATTGTTTCTATGATGTATTCACCCAGAAAATTGACTTACTTTAAATAACTGTGTCCTGAATAATGTTTTCAATGTTTATAAATCTCAAAATACTATTGAATAAAATAATGGGTTAATTGTACAGTTTAAATAATGAAATGATTGTCAGTTTTGACAGTACCTACCTAATTAATAAATTATTCTTTGAAACTCATGTAGTATCTCTATGTTGAAACATAAACAGTTACGTAAAGTTTTTACATAGGTAACTACTTTTCATAACTGATATATGAAGGTTATGAAAAATGTGACGTTACCTAACGTCAAGGAGTGACGTAAAGTGTCACATTTGATAGCGGAATTAGATAAAAGCACAAACTGATAACTTGCCCAAAGTAGACTCATTTATGCTGCTTGAATTTATGATGTCAAACAGCTGCTTTAATGCAGAGGAAATAAGAGGAGTTAAAGCATTATCGTAAGTACGATTTAAACTATGTTTTATTTATATAATATATACCAACCATATTTCTATGTGTGGTCGTAAGAAAATGATGTTTTTATGGTTGATTCCTAGACATATAGGTACATAACCACAAACTATTTAAGAATAAAAAATACCAGCATAGAAGTAGGTACTTACATTAAAATGGTCTTCACAAACAAAAGTAATGCCCTTCTCTCAAGTGTTTTTTTGCTTGCGCCACCAGGTAAAGTAGCAAATATTTTGTCTGGAGTTTTAATAGACGTTGATTTACACACTTGAACAATGCAATACTTGGAATACAAAGTTTTTTTTTTTTATCCATTTTTTAAACTTTCAGAAACAAATTAGGTCACAACAACTCAGAGCGTGATACACGAATAAGAACGTAAACAAATGACGTCACACCATGGGGCAGCCATATTTATGACGTAAAGCGCGTTTTGGCGGACTTTCAAATTTTATGATTTTTAAAATCGTTTTGAAAGTAAAGTTTATATTTTTTTGAAAAAATAGGCATGCAAGGTGTTAGGAGACCGGATAAAGCGTCAATTCCCACCAATAGCAAAATGTATGCTTGTACCCTATTGATGGATTGTACCTCTCCAGATATAGGTATTATAGTTTATAGGTAACAATAATTTCAATAATAATGAATACATGAATACTTTTTTTAATCTTTAAGAAACAATGAATTTGAAAGCGCCAAAAAACTTGTAAATATTAGACGATGATCGATTGTCAATAAACGTCAAACCAAACTGGGGAATTGTACCACTGGATCTGACAATTTCTTGAAGTTTTGCTGACCCGTTAGCTGTAAATTGCCCTGGCTGTTGAGGATAAATTGTATTTATAGTTGGTAAATTAATATTTATTCTGATAAGCAGGAAAGTAACTAAAAATGATATCATCGTCTTTTTATCGTAAAAATCCTATATATTTATCAATGTGTTATATTTTTAAATAAAAAAATATTCATCTAAAATAGATAATATTAATGATCACATTATTTTAAAGGGCGGGAAGTGATGAGGGCGGGTGGTGAGGGCGGGAAGTGGGGGTGTGTAATATGACAATTTCTAACCTTCAATGACGTTAGTAGGTAATGACAGCATTTCATATATGGTTGTGAATAAAAACATATACTTATCTCATTTTAAAACTTATTGAGGGATCCCCGTATGTAAAACCACATTATTTTAATAAATACTATTTCTGAACTATTTATTATCTATTTTCACGCAACATATGCGGTTCGGTTAACTGTTTTTGCCATTTTTGACGCACATGAATGTTAAAAATAGTTTTCCGACTTTTACGATATCATTTTTGAGGACTGTGACCAGATCCATCATATGGTATATATCTTAATATTCTAACCACACAAGTCGGGTACTTATACCACTTGTGAGAACGCTTGGAGCTTTTAATCTTCCGACAAGTTCCTAGAACTCGCAGATATGTATATCGATAAGAATGTGACTATACTTGGACGCATTGGCGGATACGTGGGGGTCACAGTCTCACCTGGTACTTACTGTTACAGTGCAATGAAAGTAACTCGTTGTTTGTATGTTTTTTAAGGCGGTATCACAAAAATGAAAAGTAAGTCATTCATGTTGAAAAAATAAAGTTGACGGCGAACAGTTTAGCTTTTGATCATATTATAACCATCAAGCGTAATGTGAGTCAAATTAAATCTGTAGAAGCAAAAGAACACATGGAAATTGGTGTAACGGGTGTCCAAACAAAAAAAGATATGCCTAAATATATTATATGAAACATTACTGCTAATTTTTTAATTAGTGCAACTTCAAAGTAATTTTTTACAATTTTGGCCAAACTTCACCAGATTATTTTGTAACAAATTCTTATTGTTAAACAGAACAGATCGTGTTTAGTCCTTTTTTAGTAAAAAAACATTTAAAACTCATTCACTTCCCTAATATATCATTCCTCATATTCCTTTCTACGACACATAAACATATTTAAACAGATA
>CAJUYH010000659.1:0-17224 GCA_910591685.1 Galerucella tenella
ATATATATATATATATATATATATATGTATAAGTATCTGAGAAGCTATATTGGAATCATCAACATTTGGAGGATTAAGGTGATTGAATTATGTGTTAATATACTCACCATTCTTAATTTTTGGTGTATCACTGATGAATGACGCAAGATGCATTTGCTCTTGCCAATTTGGTTTGTGCAGACTGTCCGTATCACTGCCTGCAGCGTTCCCACCAACTGGATTAGCTAGAGTTAGAGTTGGATTTGGAATAGGTGTACTGCGATTGAGATTTCGCAAATAATCGGGAGGAAAGTTTTCGAGCTCATCACCAGCACTTCCGTAACTGCGTAAAGTATCAAGATTGTTCAATGCCACTGCTGCTGACGTACCGTATGACGTTGGTTCATTGTTTGAACTGGGGGTATAGGAAGCAGGTCGGGGAGGACATTGGGGAGGTTCTCTCTGCAAAACAAAAAATCACACCAACTCGATAAAACTCAAATGCAACGAATCAAAAAAAGATAAACAATAAAATAATATATAAAATAAAAACAAAACGAAATCTAATCAAATTAGTTTGCTGCTGCCACAAATTATAAAATTCATGCGTGAAACATAGTCTTTTATTTTTTCTCATAACTATTGTGTGTGAAAAAAATTCGATACCTGTATTACTTCCAAGTTGCTTAATTTGGAACTGCGTTTGAATTCGTGTTCGTGTGGTCGGGCTGAATTGAGAACAATCTGCTTTCGTGTTTCATTGTTGATATTGTGGGCGCACGATCTTGTTCGTTTATTTCGAATTTTTTTATAAGTTATAAAAATAATTATGAGAAACAGATTTGCAATTAGCGCAATTCCAATCCACATTAATTGCTCCCATGTGATGTTGAAGTGTTCAGAGATAATTGGCGTTGAATAAACACTGATACAATTAGGTCCGGTCATATTGGGAGGACAAATGCAACGATACGTTCCAATTTCATTGATACATGTACCACCATTAATGCAGGGGTTCGCATCACATTCGTTGATATCAATTTCGCAATTATCGCCGGTAAATCCTTGGCATTTACAAATAGGACTGTTATTTCCTTCCTCACAAATTTCACCATGAACACACGGATTTGGACTACAATATTTTCCAAATTCACAACGTTTCCCGCTCAAACTTGAACTAACGCATTCGCATAAATAATCGCCACTTTCCGGCAATGCTTTGCACCGTCCGCTGTATAAACACGGCGATGATGAACATGGATCGGTGTCAATTTCACATGCAATACCTTTAAATTTTCCATGGCAATGGCACTCATACGTATCATCATTAATTTCCTTGCATGTACCGCCGTTTTGACACGGTTGCGAACCACAAATGCCAGGTGGTACAAGAACTACCGTTGTCTCGCAGCTGAATTCAACATTAGCAAAACGTTTTAGCACTGCGACACTACTTGCACCGCTCATATGTAATGGCACCGAGACTTTAGCTATTCTTACATCATCCATGCAACCCACAAAACCCCGTTGAACATCTTCAAAGCCCAATACCGATGGATGTTGTTTCACCTCCGCACCAAGATATAAATCGTCCGATTGAAGATTTAAAATATCATTTACACCGGGCGCTGAACCATGAGCGACATGCTTACCGTCCACTGTAAGCCTCGCATTATTGCTTTCACGTTCTAATTGAATTTCATGCCATTGTCCATCGCTAACATATATACTGCTTACTCTCACGAGACCTTCACCACTGCCTAAATCGAATTTGTATTGGGCGGCACCATTAACTATCTCGAGAATATTGTAATCAACTTTGCCCGAAGCATACATGAGATTACCCGTTGGTTGAACTGTTCGTATTCTCAATGAAAAACTTATACGGTCCTCGATCGTTTGTTTTATTTGTGTTTTATCAATTTTATAACGTGCATAGCTTTTGCCACTGAACGAAATAGGATTTCGAGGTACATAACACGATTCATCGTGACATTTTGAGATATCTATGTCACACACTGGACCGGCAAAACCTTCAGGACATTGACATGAATATCCTTGGACTGAAGAATCTGGAATACAAACTTTAAATGATGGACATGGATCTGTTGCACATTCATTAACAACAATTTCACAATGATTTCCAGCGTATCCTTCTTTACACGAACATTCAATCTTATGTTTGTATTTGGGTGAAACAAAACTCATCACGTCTGTGGCAACGGGTGTTATTTGACTCTGATCGAGAATTATTTTATCGTGACAATCGCCATAAACGCAGTGGCCTTTCGTGCATTTGAATCGTACAATTTCTTCAACCACAAGTTTTGTAGATTCTTCCAGTTCTTCAATGTGCTGATTTAGCGCTTCTCGAATGCTTTCGGATGAATAGAAACCTGGAGCGCCTAAAAGCGGATTGGACTTTCTAACGGCGAATAGTAGGTCGAGATCATTGTGAATGGCTTGTCGTGAAACACGAGACTTGATCACGTTCACTTCGTCCGATGATGCTTGAACACCAATAATTATAATATCTTTAAGTCGACAATCCATTGCATTACGAATGGTTCTCACAAAACTTTTTCGATGGCTCAAAATAAAATCCTCCGGACTAACTTCACGAAACCTTATAATTACAGTATTATCAAGAATTTTTTCGGATATTATTTCAACAATAACTTTTATTATAGTGTGTGAATTGAATTTGCCATCAGTCACGCTGACATTTACTCGGTATTCCCCGACGTCCAAGCGTGGCAAAGCAACTAGAGTACCGTCATCTTTGTCAATTTCAAATAAATCGGTGGTTGGAATTGGTGATGATGGAACAAGATTGAAATGTATTGTATCATATTGGTCTCGATCACTCGCGTGAATTTTCCCAATTACTCCACCTGGATATTCGTCCATATATGAATTGATAATTACTTCTAAAGGCGTTATCACCGGCGGATATTGTGATTCCTCAATGATTTTTACGGAAACCCAAGCATCTGAATACAATGGTTGACTGCCATTGTCAAATACTCTTATATGCAATGTATAGTGATCTTTAACACGACTATTGAACTTCATTGCAGTTCGCAATGTGCCATCCTGTTCCAATCTGAATGCATCTCTCTCGTTGCCCGAACGAAAATCAAATGTATATGGCTCGGCGTTTGGTGCAATATCCGCATCGGTGACAAAAAATTTCAATACAACGTGACCCAATTTTTTATCTTCTTGAACGACTGCTGAATAATTTTGTTGTGAGAAAAAGGGTGGATTATCATTGGCATCGGTAATTTCGATGTTAACTATTACGAAACTTTCAAGTGTTGGTTGGCCATTGTCACGTGCATGAACTTCCAATACATAAGTTGATGTATTTTCGCGATCTAATGCCCCGGCAACAGTGATGAGTCCAGTATTATGATCAATATTAAATTGTTTCAATCGATCGCCACGATCAATAAAATATGAAACTTTGCCATTTTCATCATTGTCTAAATCATTAGCAAACACTTGGGTAACTTCATCAGCAATTTTTGCATCCTCTCGTACAGAAGCACGATAAGAAAGTTGATTGAAAATTGGCACATTGTCATTGCAGTCAGTTACAGTAATATTGACCGTTGCATAATTACGTAATGGTGGAATTCCAGCGTCAATCGCTTGTATTGTCAAGAAATAATCACGCGCGCGTTCAAAGTCAAGCTGTTCAGCGATCGATATTATGCCGGTATTATTGTCAATGTGAAATTTTTTATGTTCATTCCCACCGACAATTGTATAATAAACAATTGCATTAATCCCCGTGTCTTTGGACTCAGCAATTACTCTTGCGACTTCAGTGCCTATTTCATAAATTTCTGGTACACTTGCAAAATATGATTTTGACGTGAATTCCGGTGGATTGTCATTTATATCTTGAACATTTACGATTAATGTGGCAGTACTGAATAATTGTGGCGTTCCTTGATCCAGAGCTTTCACAGTCAAATTGTACATTTCTTTGGTTTCTCTATCGAGTGGCTTTGCCAGAGTGATTATTCCACTATCAGATGCCATCACAAAGTGTCCATTAGCCGAATCAACAAACTCATATCGGACTTTTCGATTAATACCAATATCATCATCGACCGCGTGAACTTTTGTCACAAGCGTGCCAACTTTCACGTCTTCTGGCAGTGCTGTACTATAGGACACCATCGTGAATTTTGGTGCATTATCATTGAGATCAGATACAATTATTTCTAATTGCGATGAACATTCCCAAAATGATTTATCGCGATCTTGAACATGAGCCGTGAGAGAATATTTTGATTGCGTTTCACGATCAAGCTGTCCAATAGTTTTTAAAACACCAGTGTCCTTATCCAGAGTAAATTTATCATTGTTATTACCATTAGTGTCATCGGTCAGATAAAATCTCAATTTGGCATTTGTGTCATCATCGTAATCTGTTGCAAGAACTGTCAGTACATATGTTCCTGGATGTGATCCTTCCGATAGAATCTCTCGATAGCGATAACGCAGACAGTAGGGAGGATTATCATTCACGTCCAATATTTTTACAGTGACTTTCGTATCAAAAACAAATTTTCCATCAGTACCAACGACATTCAGTTCGTATCTATCGAGTGTTTCACGATCAAGAGATTTCGCAACATAAACTTCACCGGTCGGCCGCACTTGAAATTGTGATCTTGGATCACCCGCAGTTATGTAAAATTCTATAGGTGTGATTAGGTCAATATCCTTGTCGGTTGTCACTAATTTCACTACAACAGTACCGGGAAGCGCGTCCTCTTTAACTGTAGCTTCATATCGATCGTTTACAAATGCTGGTGAGTTGTCATCGTAGTCTTTCAATATAACCTGCACTGATGTACGTGCAAAATGCTTTGGATTTCCATTATCAGTTGCTACAACTTGAAATTTGAATTCCGGTTGCTTTTCTTTGTCCAATTGTACTAATGTTGAGATCCAGCCGGTATAAGCATCGACAGTGAATACATTCGCCAATTCACCAATGTCAGAGCCAAATGAATAACGAACTTCGCCATTATTACCAAGATCTTCATCATGGGCGATGACTTTGAGAATCGACGTACCCTCCGCAATGTTCTCCGCAAGTGTAATGGAATAAGGGCTACTCTCGAACTTTGGAGCATGATCATTTTCATCCAAAACTTGAAGGGAAATTTCACTGAGTGCGGTTAACGGAGGACTTGAATTACTTTCAGCCAAAACACCAATTATATAATGATCTTTTATTTCACGATCTAAAGTGCGTGCCAATGCTATTTGCCCTTGTTTATTTATTGTAAATGGTTGAGTATCATCGCTATCGGATAGTATACGATAGCTTACTGTACTATTAGTTATTGTTTTTAGTCGGGTGATAGGCGTACCAATACGTGATGCTTCTGAGATGAAGAATTTGTCTTCTTTACGTTCAAATAGAGGTGCAATATCATTTGGACTCATGATGTAAACACTGAATGGAACATCAGTATTATGCGAAGATATCCCTTTATCAGTGGCACGAATGAAAAATTCGAATAATTGATTTTCCAGTGGTGTGGCATTTTTCAATAATGATACTTCACCAGTGTCTGGATTAATGCCAAAAATATGTTTCATCTCGGAATTTTGTGGCTCAAAAATGGTGTATTCTATTTTTGCCGCTTCTTCATCATCGAAATCATACGCTTTTACTTTTATAAATGGAATATTTAACGATATATTGCTGTGAACTGAAGTTTTATATTCGTGAAGGAAAAATATTGGTGGATTGTCATTTTCATCACCAACTTTAACTCTCACAGTAATGAAACCAGAGCGGCCACCGCCATCAGTTGCCATCACAACAATTTCATATAATTTTTGCATTTCACGATCTAATTTTATCTTCGTGGTAATTTCACCTGACAATCGATTAATATCAAATATATCGCGCATCAATGCCGATGGAATTGTGTAATGTATATTACCATAATTACCAAAATCTTCATCAGTCGCCAATACTGTTGCCACTAATCTACCTGGCAATTGATTTTCCATTACTGACACTTCTATTAAAGGATTAGCAAACTTTGGACTGTGATTATTAGCCGGTAAAATTTCAATTTTCACTCTTGTGAAACTCGTATAAACTCCATCAGTCACTGATACATTTAACATTGTTAATTTTTGCTCACCAAAATTTTGCATATTTATAAGTGTAATAATTCCCGTAGACTGATCGATACTGTACGTCTGCTGGTCATTACCACCAATTATCGTGTATGTCAGTTTCCCATCAATATAATCCGGATCACTTGCTGTTACTACCGTCACAAATTGACCACGTTCCGCCTCTTCAGATAATGAACATGTGTATGAAGGTTGTTCGAATTTCGGTGGATTATCATTCATGTCTATGACGGTAACCCAGATATGGGCGGTGCTTGAAAGTGGTTGAATGCCTCGATCTGTAGCGATGACGGTGAAATGATGGGAGTCGTGGTTTTCATGGTCAAGTGATCTCTTCAAAAATATTGTCCCTTCCTCAGGGTCAATGTGAAAGAGATCATTGCTATTTTGTGTATCATTTTGGATTGCATACATAACTTCCTGATTTATATCTGCAATGAAAAAATTTATGAACAATTTATTTCTTAGAATTGATACAGTGTAAATGTGTCGTGCCATACCTGTGTCATTGTCTCTTGTGATGACTTTGAGTATGGAAGTGCCAAATGATGCTGCTTCTGATACAGATATGTTGTAGGAGTCTTGTGTGAATTCGGGTGGGCAATCATTAACATCTTGAACGAGAATGATGACGAGTACCTCAGCATAAACTCCAGAAACACTGTCAGTCGCACGTACGGTGAGTTCATACTGTTTTTTTTGTTCGTAGTCCAGTTCATCCACCACGTAGATTGCACCTGATTTATAAAGGGAAAAGCAAATTATATACACAAAGCAGGTGATTTGTTTAGCTCAGGTGATCGCCGACGAGCAATAAAAATAATCATTTATCGGACTTTTATAATGAAAGATGCAGATGTGTGTGTGTGTGTGTGTGTGTATGATGGCAACATAATGTTTGAAAAAAAAAAAAAAAATGCAAAAAAATCAATGTAAAACCAATACTTTTTTATGACTACATGATGAAAAGTAAAAATGGTCAATAGAACCCACAAATGAATGAATCGCGTAGGTGCTCAATAATTCATGTGTTTATATTATATTTAAAATAATGCATGATGTCATGCTAAATAAAAAAAAAGGTAAAAAAGCGACACAGCAATGTGAGATGTGGGTCGCAGTCACGCTGTTCAAATATATGACATGACAACTATATATATTATCGAAAATATGGTACATGCTTATAGATATAGATAAGATAGTTGAACGAAGGTAAAAATAATAGTGATATTGGTTAGTAACAAGAATAAGAAAAAAAAAAACAAAAATCAACAAGTAATAAAAGTATGAGAATAAAAAACAAAGCTAATCGTGCATATATTTTTTCCCGATGATTGCAAATGTGCATAGAAAGGCTATAATAGCGCGAATTTGTACAGCAACACAGCAGGCCGAAATAACAGAGAGTTTGTTTATACTCACAAGGACCATTGTTATTGTCAGGGGCTGCGAAACAGGGAGAGAGATACAATGAAATACTTCAATTTTTTATTTTCATTAAATCAGGCATTGATAAGGAGGGGTGAATGGAGATACAAGAAGAAATATATACTTTGACTTTATCCGAGGAGTAATTTATATATTATTATTGAATTATTTCAATTGCCTACAGATCTTAAAAAGATATTAATAATAATAACATTTATAGACTCACCGGTATTGAAGTTCAATGCAAATTCTTCAAAGTCATTTCCTTTGGTGATACTGTAAATAAGTTTGCGATCAAGATCCGATTTGGCCTGAATAGAAAGTGAAAGTGGTGAGTCAACTTGAATATTCTCAAAGACATCATCTGTATAAAATTGTTTGTCAAATGTGGGCATTGAGCGATCAATGACTTTAACATTAACTGGCACCTCGATAGAGCACGGCGTAAGACCTATGAAGTAAATATGGTAAAAAATTACCAAACATCAAAATGATTGGTTTGTAAAATTACATTCATTTTTTCCTGCGTATAGTCAGAAAATAACAGTATGGATTAATAATGTATTGTAATAATGAACTAACCGCCATCGTAAGCTGCAATGGTTAGCTGATATTCGCGATTGTGTCCCTCAAGATTTTGTTTCAGTGAAATTTCACCAGTTTTTCTTGAAACCTTGAATAATTCACCATGACCCTTCTTCAATTCATATCTCACCTCACCGTTGTCACCACTATCCATATCGATTGCATGGACCTACGGAGGAGGGATCAAACAAAGTTTTATTAGTAAACTTTTGCCAACCCGAGTTGGGTGTCTCATCAAATTGAATTCAATAACGCCCGTGCGACAGAAATAAATATATTTTTCATAAAATCGTTTATTCCCTTACCTTTGTGATAACATTGGATTTCTGAGCATCAATTGAAACGACCGCATAATATGGGAGATTCACAAACATCGGGCAGTTGTCATTTATATCGAGAATAGTAACATTCACGATTACATGAGCAACCCGAGGTTTTTCACGATCCAAAGTATTACTTTTTGCTTCAACAATCAGTTCATAATGATCTATATATTCTCGGTCAAATCGTTTTCCCGTTGTTCTTATAGCTCCCGATGTTACTCCTATTTCAAACATATCAGTTGGATTGAGAATACTGAATATTATTTGTTCGTTCAATGCACTACCAAGAACATTCACCACCACTACTGTCATTATTTTCGTCGAGTTCTCCATTATCGTGCCTTCGTAAATGCTCTTTTGAAATACAAGACCCGAGTTCTCTGCTGCTTCGACCTTGATGTTTACTTGAGTCACGCTCGAATATTTTCCATCCGACACACGAACATGAAGAAGATACATTTGCCATATATGCTCAGTATTACGAACTGTAATCACTCCCAATTGTGAATCTATGTCGAACGTGTGGTTCTTATTACCGTCAATTATATCGTATCTTAGTGGCACTCCTTTTTTACTATCCGGATCTATTGCCGTCACTTTAATTATCGCGACATTCTTGTACGTTGGCAGTAACAACGTTGTATTATAATTGGTCTTGAGGAATCTCGGTGGACAATCATTGACGTCCGTTACCGCAATCATTACTTTGGCTGTTGTTTCCGATAAAAGTTTTGGTTTACCGAGATCTGAAACTTTAACATGAAATTCAAAATTTCCAATTGTCTCATGATCTAATATCATAATAGTTCTTATGGCACCGGTGCTTGAATCAATGTGAAAAAATTTTCTTGGCAAGTCCTCAACGATATCGTAACTCAATAACGCATTTAATTCAGAGTCAGCATCCTCAGCTTTAATGACTAATGGTGAACTCGAATTGGTTAATACTAAAGAACCAATGGTAGCACCCTCGCTTATCTCACCAGTGTACGTGGCTTGTAGAAATCTCGGTGCATTATCATTTCTATCAAGAACATGGACGATAACATTGCACATTGCCACAGCACCAGCCATGTTTGTTGCTGACACAGTTAAATTATAAAATTTTGTTTTTTCATAATCTAAACGATTTTTCGTGGTTACAACACCTGTGCTCGGATTAATAAAGAACATATCGTCCCTATTGCCGTGTATCAATTCAAATTGTAATGATGATGTACTGCGGGCTTCAACATGTTTAACATATGCACCAGTTTGTTGATTCTCATAAATTTCAGCTGCTAATTCACGTTGTAGAAAACGCGGTGGTGCATTATCTGCCATTGTTACCACAACGTCAACAGGCACAGTATTTGACAATGGTGGTGAACCATGATCCGTGGCCTTTACTAAGAGTATATACTCGGACGTTACGCTTAGATCGAGGTCGCGCATAACCCGAATGACACCGAGGTCAGAATCGATTGTGAAAACATTACCAACATTGCCTGTAGTAATCGAATACGTGATTCGAGCATTGTCACCGCGATCACGATCGATTGCACTGATTTGAACAACCGCAGTACTAATTGGCGATGTCTCATACACTTTACCGTGAATAATTTCATTTATAAATTCGGGCACATGATCATTGTGATCGTGAACTGTTATAATTACACGTGCGTAATTTCTCTTTGCTGGTGTTCCCTGATCTCTCACCATAACAGTTAATATATGTTCTTCAATTGTTTCACGATCGAGATAATCATTGAGAGTAATTATTCCAGTAATTGAATCTACATGAAAAATTTCTAATGAATGTTGATTTTGTGCAGCATGTAAACTGTAAAATACTTTTTTATCCTCATCTTTATCAGTTGCATGAAGTTGCAATACTGGTTCGTCTTTATCGACATTTTCTGATATCTCAACGCGATATGTACTCTCGGTAAATTCAGGTCTGTGATCATTTATATCAATTACATTGACCAATAATTGGGTTTTAGCAGTGAAAATGCCATCAGTTACTGCGACAGTCATATTGTAAAAGTTTTGTGTCTCCCAATCAAGTTTTTTCCCTAACAACACATTCCCATTATCTCGGCCAATGAAAAACTCATCGCGCTTGTCGCCGTCAACAATGTCATACCACAATGCATCACCATCTTTGTCTGTTGCTTGCACGAGCGCAACAAGAAATCCAACTTCATCGCTCTCTGTCACAGTTACGGTCTGATTGTTTGTCTTGAATACCGGTGGATACTTGGAGTCCCTTGATGCCTCGACAACTTGAACGGACACCCGTGTCTGATGACTTCGCTGTGGCTCGCCATTATCTGCTGCACGGATCTGTAATTGGTACAAATATATATATATATACGTCATTGAAAGGAATAAAAAATCAATAAAGAACTGCATACGATTTATTGTATGTCTTACCATCATTTCGTACTCTTGGCCGATTTCAAAACTTTTTTGTGAATAGACCATACCAGTTGTTGGATGAATTTTGAATTTTCCTTTTCCCCGACCGCCCTTGATACTATATTGAATTCGGCCATTTTCACCCACATCTTTATCATTTGCGAGCACCTGACAGAAAATATTTTAAGTAAACAAAATAAAATGATTGATACTTATCGATGACTATGAATGTGTCTATGATAGAAATAGTAGCAATATAAATATTCTTCACAATGGAAAACAAGAAATTAACTTGTTCGCCATTGAGCATTTTTCATTTTTCACCTGCTTTTAGTAATATTAGAACCATCAGCTATGCGCATACTTATATAAGATTTGACGTAGTTGAGTAAATATCCAAAGCATTGGCATTCTTCATGCATAATTTTCACAAAATAAATAGATAAAAATGAAAAAGAATCAATATACACGTTTGCTTGCACATGCAATATTTTGATGTATCGATATTTCAATTTAAACAGCGAGAAACGTTTGTGCCTCGGATTATATCCATATGAGATTTTTAAACACCGCAGAATTAATGCTTGTACATATATATATATATATATATAGATACACCAGACAAAGCAGGTGAATACATATGCAGATATATGACTCGTCGCGCGACTCTACTGAATTTTCGATTTACGACGATAAGATATTGGACATCAGTAAAGTTGGCATGATTAATACCATTCACAGTACATTCTCATTCAAAACTCACCAAGCATACATACACATACACATTGACACATATATATATATATATATATATATATTCAAGGCATTCATATGTCTATGTGCCAATAGAATAATGACAAATATGAACCAGACAGAATTATAATTATAGTAAAATTGGAAATTTAATAACATTCGAGGTTTAGACAATTTCATTCACGTCAAAAAAAAAAAAAAAATGATTATTGATACAAAAATACAGTCGATCACTAATAATAATGGATTATTAATGACTATAGTGGTGAACTGCAGTTGATATCAATTAACATGAAATAATTATTATGATAATTAATGTATATGAATGCTAGTATATGTACAAGCATAATTGATATATTAAAAATTAAATATCTACACACACGGATAGATTGATCATAAATGTTTTAGATATTGATATTTGAGATATTGTACATAGACATAGATAGATATTAGAATCATTCGCACGATAATTGTATTCCATTTGATGGCGAAATATTATTTATTATATATAATAATTATTATTTTTCGTTTATTTATTTATTTTTTTTTTCGACGTGCCGATATATCCAAATTCTTACCCTGAAGACACGATCTCCTGACAAGTTGTCGGGGCTATATATCTCCCATGGTGCATTGTCAAACAGCAGATCGGTATCGCTCGATAGATCGTATGCCTGTGAGCGGTTCCTCGATTTCTGCCGAGAACGAAAGTAAAGGAGAAAGGGAGAAAAGAAGATGCCACGGGACATTCAACTGTTTGCCATGATGAATTTTATCATCTAAATACTTATATGATTATCCATAGGCATATATAAATATTAACCCGTTCATTATCTCACATCACGAAAAGTTAGCATATTATACGTATACTCGCACTCTTACGGTTATATTTATTACACCAAAACCCTCAAATAAATTAACTTTGCTTTTTAATAAAATACTACATATATATACTGACAAATATACGTTTTTGTGTGGTGAACGAAAATTTTTGAAAATAAATGTGATATTACGTGAAGAGATAGTGTAATCTTTATGCAAAAATGGCAGTGAGTTGTATACTACGTTGTATCGTGTGACTCACAATTAAAAGGGTCTATAAAATTATTATTCGTATTTTTTTTTTCTCAAATAATGGGGTGAAAGAATGGGCAAGCATTTAATAATCTCATCAAAGGAGACATCAGTAGCTATACACTCCATAAAATCAACGATCGTTAATGTGTATTGGAAAAAATAAAAGAAAAAAAGTACCACACATTTAATAACACCAACTTTTGTTAATTGAATAGAATTATAGAATGGGAGAAATATATTGGATGTTATCAGTAATGTAAAATCTACAGGTATAAGAAAAATAATTGAAGCATCCACACGTAAACTATAAAATGCAATGAAAAAATTGCTCACCTGGAATAATGGTTTATCAATGTCCATTGATGCTGGAATACGAACAGTATAGAACTTTTGCTCAAATTCAGGTCCATGATCGTTGATATCATCCACTTGAACAACCACGCGTGTAGTTGAGGACATGGATAGGGTGCCATTGTCCCTTACGGTGACCTGAAAAGCATATGGCAATAATATAAAATATGGCGATGTATCCACACGCGTGTCGAAATGATGGAAATTTAATAATCGAGATATGATGAGATTATGAGGTAATTAGTTTAGCGAAGAGTCATATGGGAATAGCCTACGTCAAGTACTATATGTGCGTTCCTCGTCTCTCTACGTCACTTCGGTCACATAGGTAATTTCCGGGTGAAATTCAGTCTCGTTGGACTGGAGAGGAAACCGCGCGACGTAAATCCGTTGTCTCCTAGGAGCTTTCACACGGCCTCACTTGCGTCACAATTCTGCCCGTGTAACACCTGCACTAAATTAGGGCTACCAAACTCCGTTTTATCTATCGTTCTCTATAATATAGCGTTGTACAGCGTGTGGTGGTTAACATCGCTGCCAGAAGCTTCGTCTATTAGAAAACGTATTAGTTCACGTTATATATGACGTTATGAAGTTAGTCTGATACGGCGGCTTGAGCACAGGACTTAAACTTTTACCACGTCTCTTTACTACTTCTCTCATAAATGTTTACATACATATATATGTATAGGAGGGAAGAGATTAAAACGCATGAGCGGGCACCAACTGCATCAAAACATATATAATAAGTAAAGTACATATATGTTTCAAATGTTATTCAAGATTTATTATTTTCATAAAGTTTTATTCACGGCAGTGTGGCATATGACCACGAGATCCTTCAAATATTTGACTTTATATACACACTATAATATGTGACTATATCTGATGTATGGAAATTTATTTTTTTTTTTATTCCATCGGATTCATAGGACGTGATAGTGTGTGCGTATATACACGTACTGTTGTATAGGTTTCTTTTGGGTTGGAAAAAGGCAAAGGATCGGAAAACGCTTACGGGGTCTAAGCACGCCAGTTAAGAGCTTACAGATAAACGGTAACCCTGCACGAAAGAACAGTGGCCGTATCGTTGTGAGTATACTATTGGCTGATCGAAATCCAGATACATGCATGAGGCATTTTTCTTTTCTTCCTTTTCCGTGTTCTTTTTTTTCCTCTTTTTCTTCTTTTCTTCTTCCGTTTTTGCAAAAATGAACATAGTAAATTAGAGGCGTAACGCGATCGCGATCGGCCGGGCTGTGGTGCATTATATATATATATATATATATATATATATATATGCATATGCGGCCAAAGCCCTCGCCTTCTTCATTTTTTCTTCGAGTATATATAAAAGCCGCGACACGCGATCCAAGTCTTGATGCATAGGTGCAGCAGCACCACTACCAGCCACAGCGGCAGTAGACTTCAACAATATATGTAGCGACTGCTGCTCGGAAGCCAACTAACTTGGTGTGGCATTCGAGACTTTGGGAGGGATGACCGGCCCTATAACTGATGTTAAGCCAGTTGGGAATCTTAGAAATAGGCGGATATTACGTGCGCACAGCAAAAAGACGTATATATACATACGTATAAAAATATTCACGAGACCATGAGGAATAACCAAGTGAAGTTTTAACCATTAATAATCACGTGTAACGTAGAAACGCCCGATGGTGTCCTGAAATATGCACACTGCGATCCGGAAGAATGTTAAAAATTGCAGCGATTAATAAGTCTGATGGTTGAAAAGGCCTCGTGGTTTAGCTATATGATACATAAGGTTGCACCAATATATTTCTTCGGTCTTGGCTGGAGTCATACTGTATACACGAAGATAGAGTGAGTAGTGAACGTGCGTCACGCTTCACGTTCTATATCGCGAGTGAGGATTATACGCAAAATGTTATATTGTCCATGCCTACTTCATGCATACTATATATAGATATTCAACATGTATACAGTAGAGTGTATATTGCACTTACATGAGTGTCCACCATGAAACCGTAAATAGTTTACCGCTTGTTACATTACACCTTCACGTCTTCTCCAACATTATAAGAGTAGATATACAAGTGAAGCTCGTTTTATTGTTAACTTGTTTTCACAATTTTCATTAGTTGTTAATGCCTTGGGTTAATCAAAATTATTCTCACTATTGACTTTTTAAACAAGTGTGGAACATGCGTAATTCATTATATATTTTCAATTTTTCGTTTTACCATCTGCCGTTGTTAATTGTAAATCAATTTGATGTGGTGTAAAACAGAAATTTGACGGTTTTCGGAACACAATGTTCGATAATGAGTTATGCTAGTCCATCTGGTGGATTGAAACAACAAAAGCTATTTGAACAATCCAATTTCCATGACAACGATGTAGATAGAGAAGATGAAAATAGTCTGTATACATATTTATATATGATGAGAAGGTATAAGCTCAAGATATTTCAGCGAAACGACTATGTATAATGAAGATGCGCAGTTTTCTGTTCATGGTTGCAATCTTTACCTCTAGATACGCACGCTGTCCACATCGAATCAACTGAACAAGAATCGTTGCTTAAGAAATGCGCTTGGGGAACTCAGTCGCTTATACATCGAAAGATGGGATGCAGAGTGTAGGCATCTATACGTATATATATATATATATAGATGCGGTGTAGGTGGAGAGAGAGGGAGAGAGAGAGAGAGATGAAGGAAGTGCTCTTACCAACTTTTGTGATCAAGAGGCGTCGAACCACGCGCTCGTAAATGCAAGATGGGAATTACTTATGTAAGTATATATATATATATATACTTGGAGCAAAAGTTAAATTATTTTTTTTTTCTTGTTTTTATTATTTCTGTGTTCATCATTTTAAGACACATGATTTCATTTGATGAATACGAATAGCTGCTTACCGTTCAACAAACTTCGATTTGATTCGCGGTACTATATATTATATGTACACGGATAAATTAATTTTCGGGGTAAAATGGATACTCATTTAGTGCTGTCGAGATCACAATTTCTGTAGAAAAAAAACGGCGATCCTTTTCATAAAGTTGAAATGACTCTGAGAGTCGGAGTTTAGTTTTCCAATTACTTTTTTTTTGGTTCATGCAGTCATCTGTCATTTATATGTACATATATAGAGAAAAATATACTCGGAACCCCTTTCGCTTCATACTATTGCCTACGATAATTCATTCACTTCCACCAGTCAGAAGTTCATTGGCTCACTTTGCCTGCTCATCTTTTTGAATATATATCTCTCTTCATTTTACTTTTCAATCTTGGTCGATTGTGTGCTCACGATCCGATGTGATTTTCTTACTCATTTCCCTACATTTCACCTAATATTGAGACGGGTAACACGAAACTGGAGTTAAATTTCCCTCGCAATCAGTAACCTACCTGTTAAGAGCTAGTTAGTGTCGCAGATAGAGAGAGATTCAATTTATTTTATAATAAACCGCCGCAAAACGCCGCGAGGCTTATATATATATATAAGTAGGCAGAACTTTGGGCTTTCAGTCAATTAGAACTGCGACGAGACGAGAAAAAAATGGAACAGAAATTTGAATCTCCGTAAAAAGAAAATATCCGATACCTCAATCGTTTTCATTTTTCCTGCACTTAAAATATTAAGCCTCATATATATACTAACATTGATGTTGAATATTGTTCAAGTGAATTCTCACTTGACGACATGGCGGATGTATTATTGTCGGGTTTTTCAGCAGCAGCAAGTTTCTTTTTTTATATAATTGCCATCCGGTTAAGAGACAGACAACTCCACTCTTTACCCAAGAAAATTTACTTCCTCTTTCGAATCTCTCAGGTATAGAGTATGCTCTATATCGTTTCCGTGCTCTTGGTGATCCCGGAAGCTTGACGATAGTGCACACTCATCTATTTATATAGCTCTTGAAATACTCACGCGCACAGACAAGTATTATCATGCGTAATGAGTCACTCGGTATTTCATATATTACGACTTCTATACACGTAGTGTACGTGATAAATACATTGATCGTTGATAAAAAATACCTTTAACTATACTCTATATATATATATATATATATATATATGATATGTCACTTGTCAAAGTGTTAATGACATGTATGTCGAACACGTGAAGTTGAAATAATCGG
>CAJUYH010000659.1:17324-40795 GCA_910591685.1 Galerucella tenella
ATTCGCGCTTTTTTTTTTTTTTTTTTTTTGGAAAAAAAAAAAAAAAAAAATAGAATTCCCTTCGAGTGTTTCAAATTAGTATTCTCTAGTGAATGGTGAAACGCTCCTATGACCAAGTGGCCTGGAACATATCTATCATTTGCCATATATCTGCTGTCTTACCTCCAGTACGTGCTCAGCCTGATTCTCACGATCGAGTTTTCTGCCGCTTGTGGTGATCAAACCTGAAACATATGTTATACTGGCCATTAGTAAACATTTCAAATTAATAAACGAATATTTGCAGATAAAGTTTTGATGCGATATTTGAGAGCATTATAGATTATTGGGTGACGGGAGAGTTTTCCTAGTACACCGCATGATGAGGAGAGTTTGACACAAATCAAAGCGAAAGATTAAGTCCTAACGTGGTTGAATGCAATTTCACTAGCGTGAAAACATTATTGAGCTTCTCCTATATGTACACATTTCCCTATCTCTAAGTAGCGTGTTGTGTTTGGTCTCTATATAAGGCTTATATGTATATGTATGTATAACGGGCAAATGTATATTTGCAAGTGCATATATGGCGTTTGCTCGAGCAATCGAGTGTGGTTGTATGTGGACGTTGGTGTATGCACAGATGCGATTGTCCCTGCGAAAGCAACACGTTAAACTTTTGTTCCTCAATTGACGAGAAATTCAATTCATACTATCTAATTATCATATTATATACATATTTTTACATATAATCGTGAATATTTATAAACTATATAGATATATATTATAGATAGGAATATAACGTGAAGTTATTTTATATGTTATATTACGTATCATTCATAGATGCCACACGTGGCACATTGTGACATCTGTACATATATGTGTTTACACAAATTCAATATACACATCAGGAACATTTGCCTCACTTATACCGGTATATTTATTCTATTGTGGTGATGGAAACATTGACAATTGCCCATAAAATTATCATACAAATAATAATATCAAGTATGACGTGAAACAATTTATATTTGCTTGTATATACTTTGAAAGTTTTTTGTGATTTTATTTCGTGGTTTTGATATTGCTGTATAAAATTTTACAAAGTGTTGAGTGCTTTTGGGAAGATTCGGATCATCTGTGATAGTTGGGTCGACAATTTGGGGTGTCGTTTGACGAGCAGTATATCATAGTGCAAAGTATATCGTCTCTATCTATATGTGGGATGTGGTTAAACGAACTCCACGCACGCATTTGTCTCTTACCCCGTCGTTCATGTGTTATTCACAGCAGATGTTCGTCTTTTCACGATCAACGTGCGGCATATCATTATATGGATCACTACTATGACTGACGGAAAAAAAAAACAATACAACGCACAAATCCTTACTCGTTTGGCGATTGAAACAAATTGAGCGTAAAAAAAAATTAATGAATAAAAAATAACTGATCAAGTAACATGTCAAGTGTATCGTGGTATTATTATGTAATTACTCTTTTTTTTCTCCATTCACGTATCGATGAAAAATATCCCAATTGTACACGAAATAATCAAATAAAAAACCTTGTGCGCGATTTTTATTGAAAAAATCAAATTCAAAACCGCACAAACACACACAAAAACAATATATATATAAATCAAAAGACGCAGCGAAAAACATCATTTCATAAATTGTATCCGGCGCGTATGTGGTTCACCACTGGGGAAATATATCCTTGTAACTTTTATATGCCCCCACAAAGCTGGAATGCTACACATTTTCCACTCGATATTCTCGACAATTTGACGTTATACACTACATATAGGTATACACTATATATACGCGAATCGTCGATATATCGGATTTCCTAGCCACGCCTCGCGTTCGACGAATTGTTATAAAATATTGTCACACAAGGTTGCCTTCTCCCGCGCATTGATTCACGTTTGCAATTTCCTGATGAAATTTCGTTTTTGTTTTCATTCGGTTTTCCGTAAAGATATAGAACGTATGGAAGGTACTATCTGATTTTATGCACGATTGGAAAAATAATTTTTTGTCTCATTACATGTGCATCCAAACTGCACATATATGTCTTGTACGAGTTCCACTTGTGTTCAAGTATCATTCCCAAGTGTATACAAATAGGATCCAGCTTGGTGGAAGTACATATATAGACACTAATATCGGTATACTACTGCTGACGTTGATTGAAGTGTAATAGATTTTGGTTTACCTGTTGTTGAGTTGATAAGAAAATAGCCCTCGGGATTTCCACTAGTGATGGTAAAACTGAATTCTTGAGGTGAAACATCACGATCAAACGCTTTTATCTGTAGTACGCTGATTCCAGCCGGTGAATTTTCTGAGATCGATGGATAATATACTGGTAATTCTGTCAATGGTGTATTGTCATTTTCATCCAATACTTGAACATAAATCTCTAATTGTGAACTCAGTGGTACAACTCCATGATCCTGTGCGTATACGGTTAACCAATATCCATCTTTTGATTCAACATCAAGCATCGCTCTCGTTCTTATATTTCCTGCAACAAATTATTTATATTGGTTTAATTATTTATTGTATCTTGTTGTGCGGTATATTTATTTTTATTCCATCAAAACACACACAAACATACGCCAATATACCTGTTTGTAAACTTTGTACATGTTGATAGCACTTAAAAATAGTTATTTATCCTTATTAATAATTAATGATAAACAATTGGAGTTCGAACATTTTGTGATGCTAAATTATTTGATCTGAATACCAAGTATTATGTCAACAATTGCCTCGGAGATATTTTGAATTATTCGAGAGTGAACGCGCAGAGTAAATCGCCCTTGGGCTTACTATCGCAAATATCAGGAACAACGAGTGAAGGGGAGAGAGAGAGAGACTCTCTATGTTTCTACACATTTATATAATAGTAGCTATTGTCCTTTGTAGTTACACAAATATGATACTGTATGGATGGTTATAATGATATTGTCTTATGTAAATATCAAAACTGTCAGTTAATTTTGTGCAGGGGCATCCTACATTCATTTCACACATATATCTCATAGGAATCAGTGATGCTGTCAGAATACGCTTATCAGTTATTCCGAAATGCAGACAGAACGCCTGTAAGATTAATGAAATCAGTTTGAAACTTTCGACCATACTCTCTGAAACTTTTCTATTTCCTTCACTAAAACTTTATTGACAATTAAACTAGTTTATATATCGCTTTATGATTGTGGCCGATATATAATCGGACAACTCCCAATTCTATCTTATACCTATATCACAGTCAACCACGCTGAAATAAAAGTGATTTGATAATACCATCTAATGTGGAACGATCGACAAACTCTATGAGGGGCTCACGAACTACGAACAACTAAGAAGAGAGTGTGAGGGTGAGAGAGATGGACCCGAGAGAAAAGATATGGTGCAAAATGATTTAGTGAGCATTCGATTACCCATCAGCAATCAAACACACAACTTCCGGGCAAGACTTCACGATAAAACTGAAGAATAACGAGAAGAGAAATTTAGTTGGGTGACTTTAAAGGTTGAGTAGGCGCGTTTTACGACGCACGCGATCATCCACCATGTCCAATAAAACCTGTTACGTCACACAATTTAACGCACGGTTGCAAGATAAAAAGTCGTTTTCTATTCTGTTCCAATGCTCGTCGTTATTCGTATTATTGTGAAATCGATAAACTCGGCAGCCGCCGTTGATGGTTATCAACGTAATAATTCGGATTTGATAGTGCTTGTAACAGAATCAAGATTGCTTATATACGCTGAAACACATACACTTTTATCCATCAATCGTATATATATATATATATATACCCACGAGCGTATACGCAACCGATAATTTTACTAATTGGTCGTTTGTGCGGCTTCAAGTTAGATTATAGACTTAATATAGGTCGTTGAATTTATATTTATAAGATGCTACATACACACTTGTTTATGTTTTCACTTAACTATAGTATTTTTATGACACAATATTACATATTTATCAATTATCACTATTTGCAATTTAATCGATTCTCTGAATTATTAATTTGGATGAACTGAGTGTACATGTTATATATTTACCACTATATTAATAATGCATCGTTTAGAATATGTGTACACGAGAAAGGGTATATGTCCAACAATTTCGAATGCACTGCGTCAAACAATAAATAAATCTATTTGTATGAGTGTGTTACCCCAAGCATTCATTCATATCCAGCCAAGCAATCAAATAGTTTGCATATTCCACACGATATTTACTATCCATTATATATATATACTCTCATGGGGTTTGGATATACCTCCATATTAAGCAGTATTGTAGTTAGTTTTACCACACCTATATTCCTCGCATTTGCTGTCTCTTTTACGTGTATGTGTGTGGATATGTACGCCAATAACGGTATAAAAGTACATAAAAATAACTCTTTCCTCCAAAACGTTTGGTTTCCAAAGTTTGTTGCAAACCATTTGAAAATTGCTCAAACATCGTGTATAGCATGCCACTTAGGGTTATATACATATATATACATATATATATCCAGCCTATACTGTTGATAGCGTGATTGTATATAGAACTTGGTATACAATGTATCGCGTCAATAATGAAAATGTTTTTTATGCTAAAATATCAGGAAAGCTATTTTACTCTTGAAATTGTTCTGGCGTTTCAAAATGTTTTGCAGTATTATAATTACTATTCATTTCACTGAAGTAGATTAAATGATTAGGGAAAATATTTTTAATGGCTGTATTTGGATAAGTATTATATATAGTTCAACAAACAAGGAGAAAATAGTGATTGAGAAAGAAGAATAATAAAAGAGGAGCTTGTTAATGGAAAGTCATGTTGACGGTAAGGGCCTTCTGAACCCGCCTTGATCATGTCCTCTTCGTTCTTCTTGGTCTGTCTTATTCGTATCCGGTCCGTGACGAGATTTCGCCCCTCTGGGGCTATATGCCTAACTATTCAAGCTACTTGTGTATATTCTGTGCTTCATGCAAAAGGTCCTCTTGCGACCCGAGGCTGTTCTGGCCAACCGCCAACAATCGAATCTTATATCTGTAGTTATCGTATATAGTTAGGGGCAAATGTACATGAGTATAGGGAAAAGTATTCTGTAATTTTTTAAATTATTCATGTCATTATAGAGATAATATATCGATTCAATAAAAAATATATTAATTATAATGATCGTAATTTACATGTTGTATATGGAGCAACATGTAGTAAAATGCAATGTGTATATTACATATCTGCCATATAGGTATTTGTAGTAAGTTAATTGGCAAAATTCAAAGGCACAATATATATCATCTTGTTTTACTATAATAACTAATAAATTAATGTGTGAGTAAAAAGATAATTAAATAACGGCAAGATTACTGCATTTGTGGGATTTATATAGAGCAACATAAGCTGTGTCAATTTCGTCGAATGGTATAAGCACAAAAGCACGAGGTAGAATTAATATTTGCATATGAAATGCGCGTACACGCAAACGCACACTCTATGTGCAACACCCTTTATAGATATTGTATATCCTCAAATGTATATTAGAGACTAAAATGACTTTACGAAGAGTGCATGGGCGTAATTGAATTTCATCAAGATAAAATTACTCAGGGAAATTAATAGTGTCGGTTCGTTAACTGTCTGGCATATCTGCGGAGGTTACATCACGTAGTATATTCTCCATAATTTTTCACTCTATTAGTATATATATACGCCTTATTACAACGCCCGTCTCTTCATAAATACATGTATAAACATATACATATATATATACACACTTTTTAATTTTTATGAAAAAAATAATAAATGAAACATTCTCTCGTGTCTGTGTGTGGGCGTGAGACGATTTTTCGTCGTCACCTGCTGCGAGCACAATTTATTCTTCACGCCACGTTGGTCATATAGAAAAACATATCCGCAAAAGTAAATGAGAGAAACGACGAAAGAGAGTTGGTCATGCTATAGTGACCAGGCGACATGGGTAAAAATAGAAAAAAATAACTTAAACACACCCACAATTAATCACTTTCACATAAAAATTGTACGAATGGTACAGTGATGTGTGGAGAGAAGTTAAAACAAAGGTTGTATTTTGGCGAAGTGGACAAAGAGATGAGAGTTTAAGTTACAGCGCACTATACGCTCACAAACGAGCGGCTTTCGAATATCACTGAAGCTCACTAACTACACTAAGAGAAGGAGAGAATAAAAAACTGTACACCAACTACTGGCACTTGCGTGGGGGTATAGAGTTGGCAATGGGTATTATACCAGGGTTCCGGGCTCCATTATTGTAATGCCAAATCATGGCTCATTGCTTGCGGGTAAAACACCATCCCTTCCGCGATTCATTCCGAGCAAATTAAGTATCGTCAATGGTTTATGTGTACGTAGATATATATATGTATACATAGTATAGAAGCCAATAGGGCTGGTTTTCAAAGCAATCAATTTGGCTTTTATATTATTGCCAAGTCGTATAGACCATCTGGCGTTACGACCTCCAACACCAATGTCCACAACTGCGAATGATGATTTTGTGCACTGAATTACATTTGGCAGGTGGCCACCAAGCTTGGAGGCACGTTTAGTCCACTCCGGACCTTTTCCAACCAAAAATATACAATGGAACATTGCGTTACACGAATTTTAGCATCATACTATGTATAGCTATATCTTATAGACAGCTCAAAGATCTCGCTTTGCTAGTGTATCTCTCTCCATCGGAGACAGGGACACGAGATCCCTGAAGAATGCGGCTCACGTTACCCAACTGTGACATTGCTCTCACGTGATAAATGCTATTCGACCAAATGAACCGCACACTGACATGCAGAGACTTATTCAATCTTACAGTCCGTGTCTTGGTCATTGAATGAGAGTCTATCCCATGCGACCGCAACGAATCTTGAGTTTTATAGTGTTGTAAATGCGCGGGTCCACAACTAAGATGTCAATTTCAACTACTTCCTCCTTTTTTCCTCACCATATGTGATTTTTGTGTTCTATGATGCGCGTGCGTAGCTGTTACCCAATGCAAGTGCGCTCGAGTCAACGCCAATACACATCGTTATTTCCGCTCTCGAATTTTATAACCTATAGGTCCTATTAACTTTCTATGCCGCCATCAATTTTTTTTAT
This sequence comes from Galerucella tenella, assembly GCA_910591685.1. NCBI lineage: Eukaryota > Metazoa > Arthropoda > Insecta > Coleoptera > Chrysomelidae > Galerucella > Galerucella tenella. Next base: position 24,465 of record CAJUYH010000659.1, read on the forward strand.
CATATAAAATATCATATAATTTTTTTATATGATATATTTTTCCCAAACTGCAAAGTTATATATCAAAGCTATGGAATGATAAAGATTAAAATATGTTGGCGTGACCGCACCTCCGTCCAAGGATCAAGTTTTACCTTCTTGATTTTATATATAAACATTCTCCTAAAATTATCTATACTTCTGTAGTGTTGCGGAAGTGTCTTGTTCGCGTGTTTGCTCTTTGCACGCCATTGCACTACCAACATGCGCCCATATCATTCGCGCTAATATATATGTATTGGCATCACGATTATTAGAACTCGTAGCTCGACTTATAGAAAACCTGATTCTCAATAATTGTGTGCGCAACTGACCATCCTGAATATAATTGCAATATACCCATCGTGCCATATAGATTACAAAAATTTATATAAAAAAAAATATAAACGTATACTTTCAACAAACTTTAGTGATATGAACGAAAATTATTTTTCCGCACGCAAACTTGATTCCACTTTTCGTATATATATATATATATATATATATATATTTTTTTTTTATCATCTGCTTGCAGCACACGCGTAAAACACTTTGATGCGGTAATTCACTGGGCAAAGGCCCATGTGATATAAAAAAGTATGGTAAAAACCACAAAATGTTGTTTGCCATAAGCTGTTAGACATTTAAAACTATGGGAGAGAGCGAGGTGAAACAACTAGCATCAAAGCTTTTTAATCAAATTAGATGGTCTCTTCGGTGGTTTCGCCGTATATACTTGTATATATACATGTATATATATATATATATATATATACTGGGATCAATGTAATAGCCGTCTTTATAAATCGCTAGCACTTCGTAGCAGCAACCACGGAGAAGCGATGATCAAGCCGCTGGCTACCTGATGCAACGTCCACACATATACACGAGACCGCCAGCAATCACCATCGCTACGCTACCACTACCACCACATATTCTCTCTAAAAACCCTACGGTTATTTTCTTATAACCACGTATATAGCAACCCGCCCTATCCGCGGTAGAGACCTTTCATCTTTTCTGGCGAATGTGGTCAACGACGCGCTAACCACGAATCCCCAAGCCCTTTCTCGGTCATTCTTTCGCTCGCAATTTTTACCGCCCATGCACTTTAAGACGCGCATCAAAGGTTATATACAGTCTTCCCCTTAATACATAAACGGGTAACAAATTTTTTTGTTGGAAGAAAAAAAAAACAAAAAGAACAAAGAGAGAAAAAAAAATTCAATATACAGGCGTGACTACAATCTATATTTTTATTCAATACTTCATTCGCGAAATTATACCAGACAAATTGCACAATATAAAGTTGAAAAAAATGCTGATTGTTTTTTTTATACTTTGCAGTTAATTAACTAGACGTTATATATGTGCCTATATCATTCTAAATTAACAATCGTGCACTCATAAAGTATGCTGATGAATATCACAACAATCAAGAACACAAAGTTCAAATTTAATTTAATTAAGCTGTTTAATTAAAAATCTCATGTATACATATACATATAAACGTTAATTAGTTCATTATTTAGACATTTTTGTTCAGTTTTTCTGCAAAGTACAGTACGCTCGAAATTTTTTTGAATAAATATTACAAATAAGTAAAATATAGGGTGCATACATTCAGAGAATAAACTTTGCAATAATTTGTAGAGAGATGCTATAGTGTAGATAAAATATATAGACATATTCAGTGCAGCGAGTTTGATGACAAAAAAAAATTGGTATAGGATAAATATGCACTCGAGGAATGAGCCGAATACATACCAATTAAAACTAATTAATTATTGCAATGAAATATCATATTTTATAGAAATAAATGTGACTGATTGAAGAGTTCCTGAATTGCCATTAGTCTCTGTAGCATCATATTATTCAATTTCCTCACTGCTATTTTATTCAAAACTCGATGATCTATATCATGTTCATATTTCTGAGCGTATATTCATTTATATTATATATATAAAAATATAGATGCGAAAACTCTGTCAACTATTTCACAGGAATGCATTATACGATGACCCTTTGGCATACTGTAGAACTGTCAAGGAACTCGGACCACTTCTGTTAGATGCACAGTATATAGAGTATATAGAGTCAGTTGGAGATCTTGTTGAAATGAGAAGAGTGGGAAAGGGAGAGAGAGAGAGAGAGAGAGAGGGGACGAGTGAACGAGAAGACGTCTGAACATCCCTTGGCTTAAGTCGGGAATGCAGAGTTACTTTCAAATTCATTCTACACACATGTAAATATATCCAAGAGAGAACTATTTCTATACATGGGTGTGGGTGTTAACTTGGGCAGCGTTAGCGTATCTTAAAATGGCTTCCTACAGACATTTTTGACGATATAAATTATTAAATTTACGTATCTATTTAGTGCAGCTCAAGAATTACCAAATGACCCAGCCGAGACAACATTAAATTAGATGATAAATGTAGCCAATGTATTTCGGATTATTCCTTTTATAAAAATTAATCAAGAAATATATTGGCATGGAACCAATAACATTTGCCATGAAAATACAATAAAGGAGAAGCTGTATGAATACAATATATGTGATACGCTAACGGCTTGTTTATTACAATAATGTTGCTGCCTCTTCCATTTAATTTATATGCTCGTACGAACAGTAAATTTATGCAGGATACGATTTAATGACATAAATAATTTTTATCCAAGTGGAGTGGAGAAATGGCGTATTTTAAAAGAACAGATAAAATATATCTAACGAGAAAATTCGCAATAGATGAATAATTCGATATGAAGCCGGTTGAAAATTCAAATTTATATATGTTTATTCAAATATGTTGCATTAAATGTGAAATACACAAAGAGATGTGCATACATATTTTTGTTTGAGATTAATCGTATTATCATTCACATATAAATGCAGGTATATGTTATATTTTCTTCAATGTTTTGTTGGATTTAATTTCACATTGAGTCACATATACATAACATGTTCCCATGTATTCACGTGTGATGAAAATAGATTATAGGGGCGCAAAATTTTATTAATTTTATACATTTATTATTTTTTTTTCATTTACACTCATCGTACCATCTATTGACAACTACCAACTGATTTGGAATTAGAAATGAGCGGAAAAATATATGCAGAGAAATTAAGTTACAATATATACATATTAACTCCACCGGGTAAATCAGTAATGCGGGATGAGGTTAATTGAATGTATATATGAATAGGGAGAAAATAATTTTGTGGAGAAAAAAAGTTTGTATCTGGTTTACAACGGACAGGCGTTGACCGTTATTGTATGGTTCCAACTTCCGCGTAACTCGTCCGCATTTACGCGTGGTTAAAGTTTGTGGCAGAGCTTTTGGTTAATATAGTGCTCGTTAGATTATCTCAAATAATAATCAACCGCAAGCAGATGGTATAATATTTTTGCAAGTTTTTAATTAATATCAAAGCGACACTGATATCATTTAAATACGTGTCTTTTCATTGCAAACTCGGCTATAAAACAAATCTGTCTTTTATTTCCCTGACTGTCTGCTCTAGTCCTTTTTTCAATTTCCATTTTACCACAGTACGGTGTTTTCTTCATTTTTGTATGTCTCTTCTGCGTTATTGTTCCTACTTCTCTACAGCACATAGTCTGGTCGACGTCGTCGTCGTCGTCATCGCACTCGACACTGCTTTCATTGCGAGAGTGGAGAAAGAGAGAAAGATTTCGGTCTCTCATATCCTCATCGCGACATCGCGTTCATGTCGCTCATCGTCGCAAAGAACAAATTAGCGACATCCTTCCTTCCTTACAGTTGATTACTTCCCCCCATAATGTTGGTCGAATGTAAAAGGATGCCGACAGCCTTCTCATTATGATACCCGGGCTTTGGTCAAGCGCGCGAGTGAAACTTGCCGCCGTTTCCACTGTTATACCGCTAGCTCTCTATTCGCGCACACGTTCAACCAACTAATTAATTAGTTTCACCAAGTCCAATATGGTTTTATTTTATTTCTATCGCTTTTTTCGGCCAACCATTGAATTTACACCGAGTCTCATTCATTTGCATTCATTTCAGTCGGCAATTTTAATGTGAAAGAGATCGTCCCACTCCTCATTCTCTGTATCTTTCTTTTTTCTTTTTCTTTCTGTTACCTTTCTTATTTTATAAAACTAATCAAGTAATCACATTTTCTATATTTTTGTGATTTTTTTTGTCTGTTCTATGGAACGTGTCGTGAATTTCAGGTTGATTAATAATTTAGAATTGAATGCGTACTAAGCAAAATAGAGTATATGGCGTGTTCAGGTATTTTAAAGGTGCAATGAATTTCTGTCAAAGCTCCAATGTTACATCTAAAGAAGAAGATGAAGATGAAAATGCTATATCAAAATATTCATTATAGGTCTATATATATGTAAATATAATACAGTGCTGTTCAGATTGAAAGCATTTATATACATAAAGACAAAAATGAAAATGGACTCTTCAAGTTTATCAGTACACAACTTCATGAATTAAACTCTACTCTTCTCGATCCAATTCTGCATCTCCCTGTGAGAGTATAGTATTTGGTCGATCAAGTTACGCAAACTTGACTCGTTTACCCGGATTTAGTTGAAGCGTTTATCTGTGTATCCCTTTCTCCTTCTCCATTCGTATATATATATATATATATATATATATATATATATATTTTGAAATGACTAGAATTCAGATTGTATGCGATGGTGTGTGCATTCATTTGAATAGTTCCAATAGAAGTTAAGAGCGTGAATACGTGAGACGATCAACAGCCCTTTTAGATTTCCGGCACCAATCGCCTTCTCAATATACAGAGTGAAAAAAATAAAAAGACAAACCATTACTACACTTTCACGTAAAGTGTGTTTGCACTACATGTATTCAATGTTGTAGCTGGGGCGTACAATATCTGAATCGACACCGGAAGTGGTTGATCAGTTTGGCGAAAAAAGAAAGTTTTAATAGCTGAGGCGCGAGTAGTGAGCGTAAAGTGGAATTTCGTGCCCGCATATATACTCATACCTCTTCTTTAATTACATTAATCCGTCGTATGTTCACATTGAGAGCCAGGTCACGAAATGGATGATAGAAACTTTTGCGCGCTTGTCTTCACAACGCCAATGTAGCTAAACAGAGAAAGAAAGAAGGTAAGATTTGCACGAAGCAAATACAAAAAAAAACGAAAATAAAAAAAAATAAAGAATAAAAGAAAAATATAAAATCAGGCGATCCACCGTAGAATAAACATTTTCTTTTACCTAAAGCTATTTTTCTCGATTATATACATACTTGGGAACGTACCATGTGAGAAGAAAAATACATATAGGCAGTAATATTACATGTACCATGCGAAAGCGCCAGCTTTGTGCTGGCATATATAGAAATAAAAAAGGGAGACGGAAAAAGTATTATACGTATAGTTGTAGAAGAAGATAGGAAAAGAGATCGAAAATGTTTTCCATAGAAATAGTCTTTTGGGGCATTCGCATCTTGCGCACTAGTGCGAGGAGAGGTGGCAGCCTCTTGACTTAATCAGCGATTCACATTCCAAGATATCGAATAGGTGTATACAAACACATACACATTGATATATATATATATATATATAGGCGCACAACGCCGTAGCGTATATCCGGCTGCAAACAATTTTATGGCTCGTCGATTGTGTGCACATACAACTCTCAAGATTAAACGGCGTGCAAAAGAATATTTTTGTTTATGATGCAGTGTAATGTGTCTGTACGATTATTTGTATATGTAGCACGTGTCGTGTGTGTATATTTATATCTTTGTGAGGTGATACACATTGTTGGGGCTCGGATTATTTCCCGAATGGTTCATTGACGATCGTAATCTTCTAGAATCATTCGTTAATGTTACGACTTTTTGCGACGATACTAAAAATGGCCGTAAACATGCATAAATAAAATTGCGTGGGTGACGAAATAAGGGTATATAGGAATGACGTTTCACATATGTGTACATGTATACATATAGAACCGCAGTAGAATAATTCTTTTGCGCGTTTACTGAATATTTTTTTTTGCCGACAAACGAATATATAGGTATGCCTTTATTATTTCAACGCAGTCACCAAAACTATAACAATCATTTTGTGGCCACACACATTCAACACTTAATTAATATTATTATTTCAATTTAATATATTTTTTTCGCGCTATTTCACCTTGACAATGTGTTATATGACCAGGATGATATTCGATACGGTGAAAAATGCAAAATAATTAAATTAGTACATGAATATGAGAGGGGAAAAAAAATTGAATGCACACGAGTTTCTATACAATTTAAGATTCATAATCTGCTATTTTCACATACCCACGTATATATACGATTGTATTTTGCGTATGCCGTGTCTGTTCATTGAACCATATAACGGGTCCTTGTAAATTTACTGTTTCATTTTTTTTTTTTTTTTTCAATCTTTTTTTTTCTTTTCACCACGTTTTGGTACGTTGCACGATTTTTCCGTTGAATTACCGTGCATTGAAACAAAATGAAAGGGAAATAGTAAATGGCGAGGAGGGCGTGCGCACATCTACACACACTCGTACCTACATTTGCTATGCGATGTTCTCGATACTCGCGTTTGGAATATATTTTTCCTAAACGAAACTCAGGGATTGTGCTGTTGAAAACATTTTGCACCAGGTGTATGCCAATATCGTTTGTGAGAAAATATATATAAATGTTGACGACGCGATGGAAGGAATGTGAAAATGGACGTGATAACCAAGTCGAAAAAGAGCTATTGAAATAACAAAAAAAAGATACGCTGTGAAAATGCAAAAAGAGAAAAAAAAATTGTGCCAACGAGTATCCAGCATAATCATACTTTTCATCGTATATATACAATGTCTGTTGCTATGGATTAAACGGAACATTTTAATTTTGTCGATGTCGTGTTACGTTCGCCTGAAAATGAATACGTCCCCGGTCTAGACAATGTATATACACCCCAGGCTGCAGGATGTTGAAGAGTCTCTCTATACTCGTTCCCTTTCGTTGTGGTCGGTCAAAAGTTGCGTCATTGTATGTATGGTAAAACAAAGCGTCTCACTATGACAGAAAGTTGCGCCTAGCACTGAGAGAGACACGGTCGAAGCCCCAGTTGTTGCATCGTGAATTGTCGGTACCCGTTATCTGTTTTGTCTTTTATTTTCCTGGAATATGTATCCTGGGTCGTCGTCTGTCATGTCAACATATAAAATAAAGTACGACAGGTCGACAGGGCATTCATGAACACATACTATGACTATTCAACATTTTTTAACCGTCACATTTTCCTTCTATTCGAATATAATATATATAACTATGAATAAATACATATGCGTACAAGTAGATAATGTATGTAAATTTCTATAGAAAATTGTATATGATGTCATTTATAGTTTATTTGAATTTCCATTAAGAGATCTGTTTGTGTGATTTTTTGAGATGTTGTCATACACTTGTGTGCAAAGCCTCTTGACTCTTGTGTGGTGTTAAATTTCGCAATCTTTCGAAATCTTTGGCTTTGTTTGAACAGACAGCATATAAAGTTTACTCTCCCATTCTCTTTGAAACTGATTCTTTTATCTAATTTTTTTGTCCTTCATATTTTTTTTTCTTCATCATTAATATTTTGCTTTTATTTTTCTTTTCATTCTTCATCAAAGCTCTTCCTGTTAGCAACGGTTACGCGCATATTCCCAGCCGGTTATAAATATATCATCCCCATATACGCTCTATAAAGTGTGCGTGTTATAAGAAAATATTTGCGAACAATCGATTAAAAAATTGTGGAGATAATAAAGAGGCCAAGAGGTATATTGGAAGGAAGCCAAAGCATAAAATACTGGGTGTACCACGCCCTGAGTGCGAATGAAAAGATGAGTGTATGGAAATAGTGAACGTTTAAAATTGGAGCACGAACACATACTAGAGGGTGGATTGTGTTTAATAGTAGTGTGTGTATAGGCAATGGGAAAAGAGAAAGAAACTATGTGAGAGCAGTTATGGTAATCTGTTTCATTTAAATAATCGTAGAGAACATGTCGACATGTGCGCATGTATTTTAGAAAATGATGGGACCACAAGCAGTTTACGAGATAAATGCACAGTATAATGTTATGTGATACGAAATATAGATAAAAAGTGAGGATATAATATAGATAGAATCATGCGAATATTTTATAATACACAAATGAAGCGCTGATTTATTTTACTGTTTGTCTAGAGAATAGAAATGAATATAGTATATTTCATTATATATGCTTCAATTATTGTTTTTTCTTCATTTTCCAAAGTAAATATATTATGATCGTGCTCAGTTGCCATTTGAACATTTCGGAACAATAAGGACACACACACACACAACAATTCTGATCATCACTCTGTATTATCTGTGCAATATACCTTCGATGGTTGATAGTCACGGAACGCTGAAGATTATTATCGATCTTGTGGCAATTTGAAGCTTTTCTCTCAAACGTGTAAGTGTGCATAAAGAACGATATGTACGGTGGATAAGAGAAGTATCTTAAAAAATATATCCGCGGTGAATTTTTTAAACGTTGTATATTGATTAGCGTAAGTACTTGTGAACGCGGACCATAAAAATTATTATATTAGTTTATACGATGTTGGCGTAAATTTAATAAATATATGTAACTTCAATCACTATGATATAAAAAAACTTTTCATACATATGCTATTATATAAAAGTGTATTTGTGAAGGAAAATACGTTACAAAATCTTTACGACAATAGAAAAAATAAAGAAGAAAGTAATAAATGTTCATGATAATCATGAGAGCTCGGTTGAAATTAAATAGCCAATATAATACTTGGGGCAAAATAATTTTCGCGATAGAGTTTTACAGTGTGGATTGAGAATCGTGTGGCTGTGAAGCCGCCGCCGTAGGCTGTCGTGATTGTTTCTTCATTTATTGAGCTCATCGGACCGTTTCTCATTGAGGGAGCCACTGATATTGGAAGTTATGAGATTGGAAAAAGTCGTTTGGGAAAATGTCTTCTACGCTCACTCTCCCTTCGTCTATCTCTTTATATATATATATATATATGTTCAGGTGTGTAGCTTTATAGCATCAGTGTATCACTCTAGTGGTAGAAGCAATTTTCTTCAAGACTCTTGCTCTATAAATCCATTAAAGGCACCGGTTATTAGTGTCATTAGACATCTTTCGATTGGTCGTACGAGACACATATATATTTCATATGCTGTATATTTATATATAGAGATATTCTAAACTTTATGGGAAAATCCTTTAAAGCGATATTTATATCACGACTAAATAAGATTGATGGGAGTTATAAACATCGTATGATAATAAATTAACGTTTTCACATCATTTATCGGTTTTGTTTGCTATTTCAAGTTATATCTATGCACTTATATATATATACATATAGATGCAGCATACGCACCTACGACACCGGGGGAATGTATATATATATATATATTAGAGTATATTAGCTAGTAGACAACGAAGCCGATGAGAGAGATCGCGTATATAATGAATGAGCCGTTAGTTATTGGGAAAAGGATTCGAATCCCGAGAGCGATCTTCCGGTTGGCCGATGAAACGCGCGGGATTCATTACTCATGCGGCGGTGGCGGCAACGGCGACTAGAGAGACGGGTAACGCTGCGGGTAATTAACCCCAGTACACCTACGTGGCAGTCACCAGGGACCCCTGCCATAGGCCGCAATGCATGTTCACTCGGGGACTTTCCGTACGTTGCGACTGCTAATTTCAAAAGGTATATTATAGGATAGGTATACACACCTGGTCACAGGGATAAATGTCGTCGTTTCCCACACGAGATAATCGCCCAAGCGTATATACACTACGTTTACTGTGGATGGTGCGAAAAAAGATATACGGGCTCTACATACACACGGTTTGCGGTTATTTTTGTGTTTCCTACATCCCCGCGATCACGTCGCGGTTATACATCAGCGGAAAAAAAAGTTGATCCTTGCGTGAATCGATAGATTTTTTATATTTATATCCAGAAGTGCGTTTGGGTTTAGAATTATTTCGCATTTTATTTTTAATATACATTCTCTCCATTTTGCTCATTATCGAGCGAAAAAAATTGTTTCGCAGTGAATATATATCTCGAATGTGCAATAAGAGAATATATATTGAATTTTCAATCCATTCTCTTACTCTGGCGTGCATCTTCTATGAGTTGTACAATGACAAATACGACCGATTTCCTCGGGGATAGTCGTGCAGATTCAATTCCCAAGTGCCAGTTAATCCCACGAATGGCATTCGTCGCTTCGCTCTTAGTATATAGGTATGACAATATATAATACATATAGATATAGATAATGTAAGCATGACAACTGTATATCGCTGCGTGTATATACTATTTATGGATATATAGGGCGACTTTTCACGCTTTTGTTGAGCCGTTTGGGAACTCTCTCTATGTATTGTATATATATTTTGTCTCTCTTTATTCATCTTACTCTATGTCTCTCTCTCCCTAATTTTCTAATCGTAACGAACAACGGTTATATACATGTACGAAACGATTGAGTCAATTTGTCCTTGTGCAGGTTGCAAAATTTAAATAGTAGCACTATGATTCGTCCGATCTTTGCAACGGCATTTGATTACGATGCTAAATGTGGTTATTGTATTGCCATTCGTTAAGCTTTATCCATTAATAAACGTCATAACCTGTGTTTATTTACTTGATTGTATTTTTCGTATTGAAATATTATAAGATAGATAAATTTTTACGAAGCAGAATTTTCTGTTTCTCACTAAATTATTAATATATACATATATTTTTCTGTACAATTTCAATTTCATTTAAGTTGGCGGACTGTCACTTTATGTGCATAGTCACCGATGAAACAACAGTAATAGATGCATATTCATATGTAATATTATGCACATACGTATATAGATGAATCAACTCGGTATCTCTCTCTATATCTATATATATTGCGATGTGATTCGTGAATTTTCATCATTGCACGTTTTCTGCTACGTTTCATCCACTCCAGACTTCTGCTGCTATGTGTGTCTTGCGAGGTGGAACTCTTATACGTCCTCTATGCATGTATATATGTCTATATCAAGAATTCCGTATTCCTCAAGACACTCGCGGAAAGTTGATAGTAATTTTGAGACATCCTTTGTGCTTCGTACTCTAATGAAAATTAATTTCCGAATAAATCCATCTTCAGAAACTTACCTAAAACACAAAAAAAAAATGCTACGTTATTATATAGAATAATATGTATTGAAAATTTTAAAGCAACATCTGTAAATAATTATGTGTGGATTTATACATTATGTAGTATCAAGTATAGTCGATTCTTTTGTTTTTATCTCACGGTACATTCATACATCATATATTTATACGCGCACGTATAAGTGTGAGAACGTGAAATTGATGTCTTCAATTATCCAGCCTTTGTAAATACAAGTAGCCAATATATAGCACGTGTAGTTTGCAGGAATTATTATTTACGCGTGCGATTGCAGTTGACGTGCAGGAATCAAATGGGATTCATTATTTATTACGATGTATAGATTTTAAGTTATTGAGCTGAGAGTTGGCAGGAATTTCTCACTCAAATTTACGATAATAATTTTGTCTTCTCTTTTTATTTCTTTATATATTCAAACGCCAATAGAAAATATTTATTTGGCGTACCAGTAAAATGGATATACAGTTATGTAATAAAGCAGCATAAAATAAACAAAGCCCGTTGCCAGAGTGTGCAACAACATGTGTGCTCTCTCTCTTTCTCCGCGTACATATCCATATGGGGGGATAATCGTGGTGATCATCTTCTGTATATAGTATATATACCTACTGCCTATACCGTTTAGTATATCCGAAGCCACATTCTCTGGTTAGTTCACGATATGACCGGAAGAGTAGGTGTTTGTGCACAATTAACAACTCAAACGTGAGGCGATGTACATCACACGCTTTTCGCACGGAATGACACTTTTATATATAATTTTTTTTTAATAATTACAAAATGTTTTCATCATTCATATATATAATATTTAGCAAACATACATACGGCTATACCTATATTATAGACTAATATTGTCTAACACGAAAAATAAATGACAACTATTTAAATATCGATTGAATTCTTGAAATTTAGTTGCAGTCGAAAAAGCAGAAAAAGGCGGCGGGACTATTTATATATATATATATATATATATATATGTACACATGTATATTTGATAAGGATTCGCGTTGCCCAAAAGCAATTCTCGTATCGACGAGACTTTCTGCAAATCGTTTGCAAAGTTTTCCGTTCTTTGGATGCATATATATGTATATATATATATATATATATGTACTGTTATATTATTGGCTCACCAGACTTTTGCTTATATGCATTATTCAATGTTACGCGGAACTTGGTGGGATGTAAGTATGAATGAGGAGCGGGGGATCGAAGGACACAGGCTTGAATATACTAGTTTGAAACAACTTTGGGTCGGAAATCACTCGATTTGCGTTAGAGTAACTGCTGAGCTACTCGGGTATAAGGGTTGGAGACGGCTGTGTCAGGCTACTCTGGCACAGGCATTATTCTTTATACACATACATTTATCCATACGAAAGTGTATGCATCTATATGCAACATAAATACAGATTAGAAGAGGATCGAAATAAAAGTAAATTAAAAAAAAACAAAAGTAGAATTGTAAGTGATATCAAACATGGTTAACTTGTTCATTGAAAGGCTTTTCAACTCACTGTGACTATACAAAACGTGAGCAGTCATGTCTCGATGTTACATCCGTTCGCAAGGATCTACAATATATATACATGTACATACATATATACTAGAAAATATATATAGATGTATGCATTTGTTGAAGAACGAGGGCGCCAGCCATTGATTTACCGTACGAGTCATTTATGTTCACCTCCATTTCTTTCTTATTCTTCTTCTGCACCGTCGTTGTCGCCGTCGATCTACAACTCACGCCATTGAGGCTATGTAACGTATGCCACACGCTTGAGGACACGAGAGAAACTCTGTTGTGTAATATATATTGTTTCTCTCTTGTCGTTTATAATAAGTGGTGTACTCTGCTGCCATACAATCGACTTCTGTTTCCCTACCTTCCATTTTCTGTCACCCCATTTTGTATCTATTCTGATTTTGTCGCGGCACACGCCTATTGTAAACTATTGATAAATTCAATTCATTTATTTTTCTTCATCATATGTAGATAGAAAGATATTCTATAGAAATGAAGAATATTGGAATAAGTTGTCCTCAATGATTTGTTTCTCAATGACATTATTATGTCCGCCTGGATAAATCAACATACAGTAGAAATATTTTTTTAAGATAGTTGAAATTATGAATAATTTAATATATAGTTGAATTTTATTCTCATAATATGCACCACACGCAGGAGCACAATATATAAATATATATAGAATCAGCCAACACCAGTATATAGTACTTACAGCAATAATGCACGTAAGAAGGACGTATTTATTTACCTTACATATGTAGAAAGTATTATATATATGAAATAGTGATGGATGTTATCAAGCATAGGAGACGGTTGATTCTTGGAAGGTGGCCTCAATAATTTCCCTGCATGTAGCAGTATACTCTGTAAAACCGCGAGATGTATCTCATGTCGTCACGAAGATATATTTCTCTCACCATCATTTTGTTCTGTCCTTTTTTTTCTTGATCGACGAAACAAAATTGCTTTTAGATCACGTTTTGCCGTCAATTAGCTACTGATAATTAACTGTCGGTGAGAAACCAGGGCATTCGGTCGCGCGCAAAATTCTATGTACACATGACATTCGATATATATATATATAGATAAACTAACGGAAATGATGAATGTATATACGAGAAAAAGAGGACACATTAATGTTTGGAACGTTTTCTCAGTCTCCCTCCTCATATAGATTTATGTATATGTATATATACCTAGATAAATTTATTCATACACAAGGGGAAATTATGGAGGGCCGTTGGCACTATGTATGTGGAATAGAAATGAATGTATGCACGCGTGCAGTATAAGGAGAGATGACGCGTGTGTGGGCGCGTAACGAGAGGATGGCCTCAGCATCTTTAGACTAAGACATTGGCTCGCAAAGAGGTTAAACAGCTCAACCCCGCAGGGACCTGTGGGTCAAATGCCTAAATTGCCACGTCACAGTCCGTAAGACACAGAATTTATCCGAGCGTGGTATTAAAGCAACACGAAGAGAGATATAAAATAATATATAAATTAATTATACGTATCTAAATACATATATATATTGTAAAAAGAATGAGAGGTCACACAAGTCTTCCTATTCTCATTATTCTCAAACGTTTAATCTTTTCCCATTTTTGTAGTGTAACATCACGACAAGTTTGTCACTTTCTTATTCCACGTCTTCATGTTTGTCTTTACGCTCTTCGAAAGAAGAAAGGAGAAAAAGAGATTCCGATTTATATTGTCGTTTTATTTGTACCTGATGTCCGAAAACATATAGAGACGCGAGAGTGGACAATATAAAAAAGGACAAAAAGTTTTCCTTCATCTTTTTTCTCATTCGTGTTGTTCTTCATTTTATTTTTATTAGTACCTTTTATTTTATATCTATGTTCATATATATATATGTAGTTATATTGCTTGGGGAAACTTAGCCACTGGATTGGCAACAGTTAAGAGCTAATGATGCGACAGGAAAGCTGATGAAATATATGTCTGAGAATGAAAGGAATATAAATAAAAGTAATGAGAATAATGATAAAAATGAAGAAAAAAAAATAATATTATATGTCATATTAGAGAATGCGAGCAGCAGCTGCCCCCTCGTTTTTTTCTTTGATGTTTGTCAGATTTTTTGCGCGATAATGGTGGGTACAATCGACGGGTGAACCTCAATGCACCCATTAGAATTTGCGAAGAAAAAAGAAAATTGAGAAAATGGAGGTGGCGAGCACTCTCAAAGCTAACGTTAATGGCTCCGACGAGCTTGAAGAGTCTGCTGGCTGCGGATGATCAATTCGGGTTCTTAAGGTCGAAATAATATGGCTAGCAAGGAATAATACATATATACATACACCTATTTCATATATGTATTACATATACCTATGTATATCCATGAAAGAATGGCAGCGAAATTCGCAGGGTCATTTTCGTGTGATGGCGTGCAAAACACAGATGAAATGCCAAGAATCGACTGACATTTAGAATCACGACTTATATAGTGATGGTGGTGGGCTAATCCCTCTTTTTTTTTTACCTGTCCAAGAAATAACCCGCGCCCGCGTTTGAAGCTATTCTACCATCGACACGCGATTCTGCTGCGGCACGAACTTTTAACGCGCGACCTTCTCCTTCACAATAATACAGAAAATATATATGTTTAATACACACATAGGAAGAGAAAGAACGAACGCGCCTGAGGCCGACCGCGCTCGTTTTCATTTATACTTCAACGAGCTCCAGAATTTATAGAGCCTATTATCGATTCACAACTCTGCATCGTCATCATTAATCGCCAGTTCTTGGTTTCTCGTATGTATATTGGATTCCGTGAGCTTTACAGGTAAAATGATATTTCACATCCTACATATACTGATCGAGTGATCGCACGTATAATGTATATGGCGTAGTGATGAGAGAATTGGTATGTCATACAGTTAGTGATGTGCCATTGTGTTTTCGGTTTCACCATTCAATATCAAAGTAATATTCACACCTGTCACATTTATAATAATATACGCACAGATGCTTATTTTGCAGAATAAAATAAAGTGTATTCATATATGGGAGAGAATAAGAACCGATTTTACGTGTGCAGGTGTGTTATGTTGAGCTCGGTTGTTTTCTAAGCAACAGCATCACGGGATAACATCATATTCCTATTCTTTTTACTTTTCCACCGCATAGTGATCTTTTCATTCTGTAAGAGCATTGGAAATGATAAATATTTGCGTCACCACACGTTCCTCGTCCGACAAACCTTGCGCAGCCAAACTCGATGTGGCGGGGAAAGAGAATGAAAGAGGTATAGATATCGCATACACGCGTTTGCATCCGGGTGATGACACTCGACTGTGAAATTTATTGCACATTTCAACGATTCCAGTTATTTAATTGCTGCACTTTGAAAAGAGGTCTCATGTGATATAGCATCAGCATTTCGCTTCTTGTCATGGGATTCAGTAGTGGAAAGGCTTTTCAAAAAATAAATATATATTATATGAAAGCTTTTATCGTTGAAAGAGTCACAGCAACCTGAACGCTTTA
>CAJUYH010000659.1:40895-54342 GCA_910591685.1 Galerucella tenella
CATCGATGAGAGAGGTTTTATATATATTTGTACTGGTATATATGTAGTGAACACAAAATATATATTTACTGTTGTTCAAGTCACTGTAATTCAAGCACGATATCAAGGAAATTCACCCGGAAATGCAATCTATATGAAGCGTAATATGCTTTCATCGATATATATACAGGTGCATACACGCGACCTAAAGCCCCACGGTAGTTGAGAAATAAAATTGAGATAGCTAAATCGTACATTTCGAGTTTATGAGAGTGAGGAGTAACTAGGGGAGACTTAGAAATGGAAGAAAATCCCATAGTTGCGTCAACATCGTTGAAACTGGAAGCGAAGTCACGTGCACTTTCTCTCACCCTCTGTCTCCAATACTATATATATGTATAGGGATACGAGAGGAGTTATTTGCCAAGCAATCCCTGTTCTAGGATTGCATTGGGTTGATGCACCTTCGTTGTCGAGAGGACTCTCTTTCACCCAACATGTCCGGTCCGATTGCGAAACGGTTTGTCACCGTCTCTTTGTGTATAGTGTCTACATGTTGATATGTGTGTGTGTGTGTGTGTATATGTATACACTTTGGTCTTGTACAATCAAGAGACTGTCGCGCCATGAAATACCTATTTTTTGTCCTTTCTTTTAATTCTTCTTTTGTCATTGAGATATGTACTATTGCTAATGCATGAATGCTAGTTCATGCAATTTATTCATTCAAACAATATATATATATATATATATATAACACAATCTGGTGTAGGCGTTGAAATAAAATGTAAAGGACACGATCGTGTTCAACTCTTAGTGGTTATATATAGGTTATAGTGCGCAGAGAGTACCTGACTCGCTCCATACTGTAAAATATTTCTCAAGCGTATATGTGTGTTACTCATGTTTCTCGCTTGTTTGAAAAATGCGCTTGAGGCATTTGGAGAAAGAAAATAAAGTGAATACGATGGAAAGGGCATACATACAGCAGTAATATACCCACGGACACATAAAAAAAGCAAGAAATCGATTCTCTCTCGAGAGCGTACTTGCACTTTACACACAAAATCGAATAAGTATTGATTTATCCTTAATGCGCCATAAATAATTACAAGCATATGAATGTATCGATTGCATTATTCTCCGTTTTTTATGACATATAATCCTCGTAGAATATCCAAATTATCTGCAATATTTCTAGGTACTTGTGCATATTACTAAAAACTCTTCTCTATCTAACGTTATATTTGTGAAAATGTGAACTTGATAATATCGGAAGTTTTTGTGATACACCGTACTAAATTAATTTATGATCTGCCCTCACCAACGACTTCATATCTACTACAATGAGAGTTTAATAGCGTATATCTATGCCTGCATCAACAATAGACTGACGAAAGTTTATAAAGGACAAGTTCGTATGGCGCCAACACATTACTCATGAATTCAGATATAATAAAAAAAAAATGCGCAATACGTGATATCGACTCATATATCAAATTGAATTTTCGGATCAACAAGTAGGATAGGGAGGCCCAGCAATCGTACTTATAACATCATATACAACTCTATATAAGCATCCAATATAGATATAATAGAGTCACTCACACAATTCTAAATATTCATTTTGATACTCCGAATTTTTATCTTCAAGATCTTTATTAAGATGAAAATTCCTTCATCGATAAAGATATATCAATATATGCATGCATGCATGATAAAGCAACAATGATGTCTCCAATCATACACGTGTACATGTGTTGGTATATCGAAGCTGACGGCTTCCCTCCCATCACTGGAAACTCACTTTTGGTATCTTCTTCTGATATTTCTAGAGAACACGATAGTTTGCTTCGAGGCTTTAATGTGCGTGAGATTCATCAAGAATTATAGAATGTCAAGAGCGTAAACCGCGGGCGCACCTGTTGTTGATGTAAGTTTGTCTAGTAATAAAATAACTTCAAAGTTGTGGGAGATAGAGAGAAAGGAGATGTATCAGAGGAAGGATAACATGAGTCAAGATAAATTTTCGGGTGCAGCATATGCCCCCGCTCAGAGGATTGGCATACACCACACATCATAAATCAGCATAAAAGCTATGTGTTATAGTTATAATATATATATTCGTACATAAAGCAGCATCAGTGTAAATGTAATTGAGGTTTCGATGACAGCGTCTGTTTCGTATAATGGTGATTTATCTAACGTTGGTTATGCGTATCAACGTCAGTCTCTTCAATCATATCAAGGCAATGCACCATAATACCAAGTTACGTATTCCCAAAGTTGTATTGAAAAATAAAGCGTAAAGTATCATGGTAATAATTATGGTCATCTATATCTGTTTATCAATTTTAAATATACGGAAAATATTATGGTGTAATTTTCGTATGATTATTATTGTCCGATTTTCATCTTTTTTTTCTATTTAAAGTCGTGTGCATGTGGAACTCTTTCTGTTTATTTCTGCATTATTCCCACCAGAATACTCCCCCATATATATTTACCTATACACATATATGTGATGTTATTCCTCTTCTATCTGCTTTCATCTTCATCATCATATAGTTTTCCATTCTTCATTCCGCACACATATCTACATTTTGAATAACTTTATGGATGGCTACAACATATACACATGTCCGCGCCACGGGAGCTTGAAGGTATAAGAAAACTTCGACGCTTTCTTATACTTGAAAATAATTCACGCCACCACACATATCTCCATGGTAATCGTGTTTTCTTGCATCGAGACTACCGCGTACACACACGCACATATATATATTTCATCGGTCATGTGTAGTTATATTACGGATAGCAATCATTCAAATTAATTTTTTAGCTTCTGTGAAGTGCTCATTGTGTTTCATTCCTGCACTAAGATATTGTACGCTTTTTTGATGGATCGACAGTATCAAAGCAGTTTCGTAGAAATGTTCATGTGTAAATACAACTCTGAAATATATATGTATATCCATAAGTATAATATGTAATTTATAAGTGAGTAATACACAGCTCCGCTTTCAGAGCTCTTCGTACGTATTTCGATACGAAAATTTTATAGGGTTTCTTGACAGAAACCATAACAAGAATGTAGGTATCCAATTTGCGTATAAAATTAGAGTTCCATATTTTTTCAGATCTGCTATTACAGTAAAGAGAAAAAAATATATCGCGTGTTTTTGTTTATAAATACATAATTAATATTAATTAGCAATTACTGTAAACAATTTAATTGTGTCCTATAAAATATAAGGTTTTTCATGAAATGGTCATGAACCGACAATATACCTACCTATGTGAAGAGAGTCTGTTTTTCTAGAAGACGTCACCGTTCCCACCCAAGTTTTCTCTCGATATTTCTTCCAAGTTACAGCTTCTATCCCATCTATTCCACCAATAAATCCAATTTAGCTAACTCGAGCCTTAACGATCGGTACTTTGGTCTAAATGCAAACGAGAAAGACACGGCGCCGCACGAAACTGACATTATATCCAATAGAGAAGAGTGTGGATAGAATATAAGTCCAGGCGCGAGAGAAGTCAAGTCACCTCTCCCTCCCAATACCATACATATATAAATAAATATATGAATATCTATATTTCTTTTATTTTTATAACATTTTTTCATATACATTATTACTGTCGAATAATGTATATGACGAAATGACAAACGCATATTACTCATATTTTCTCGGCCGGAATTTTTTTTTTCTTTTTAATTTGTGTACATATAATATTAAGAAGTTGATGATATTCGTGCTGGGATACGATATATATGTATTTCATACATACTTTCACATTCATGTGCAATGAAAACGGAATAGAACCACGAAGAGAAGTGCAAAGAAGAACGCACGTTCGGGTCATAAGTTAGGAAAGTTTGCGGCGACCCATGAGTACACGTTCGTTGTGGCTATAACTTTATTCGTAAAATTACAGGTAACTCAAAAGCGTTTGCTACTTTAGCTCATCGCGATGGGTGGCCTCAAGACGCATTCACGACTTCCTTAAAATTTTTCAGGGACTCATTTTTTGTTGTTTGAATCATTAATCAAGAAAGTGTTGTTTTTTGCATTTCGATTGTTTTTTTTTTCTATTGCTTCCACCTGTATATTTTTACTGGGCATTTAAAAAAAACATAAATAACATTTTAATAGTTTCCCGTCACGTACCCTCCCCTCATTTTTCCGTAAATGCGTGAATTGAAATTCGTGAACGCGCCAGAGGCCGTTGATTGTTGTGAGGCGAATTGCTTCCATTTCCGCAAATTGATTAACGTGAGAATTGATTTATGAATTTATTTTTCGTTATCATTTCCATGGACTGCATCAAGATCGATAGATGGAAATGTTTAGTGTAGATACGTGGCATACGTGGATATGTTTAGTGTAGATACTTTTCATGGGAGTGTTACGCCATTTTACAACGTAGCAAGACGTAATCTACGGAGATGTATGGCATCCAGAATGGATCGCACGGCTAGAGTTGAGAAAATATTAGTGCGGTAAACCCATCGATTTCGTTTCTACCTCTCCCGCAACTCACAACGTATATTTGACCGCACATAAACCTCCACGATACTCTTGTTATTAACGCTACCAAGCTTTCTGATAATTTATCAGAATACGTTTGTATATTTTGGAATGAACGACAAAACCAACAACAACAACAATAAAAAAAAAAGAACTTAACGCATATGATGTGCAAAACACTGTATATTGATTATATAAATGTACATATGTATATATTCTCAGGAATGACGAAAATAATGAATAGTCTTGGTATATACGTGGCATATAACTTGGAATTATGCCAAGTTTCTTGCTGCCTTCTGGGGATGACTACTAGGTATTAATTTATCTGCTATATCATTGGATCAGTAGATTTGGAAATTTAATCATTAATATTCTGCTAGGAATTCTATTACATATTTCATCAAAACTAAATCGTCCCAATGTGATATATGCTTGTGAGTATGATGGAGAGGATTTAAAATCCTTTAGAAAATAATTCTCAAAACATCTTTCACTTAAATTATTTCCCTGGTTGAAAATTGCTCCTAGGGATTGCGTACAGTGACATAACTGTAGTATATGTTTCGAGCATCGCAGCTAAATGCGATTATTCCTTGCAAATTACTTCTCCCTACCCTATTTACGCAAAATCTCTCGACTTTCAAAAGGTTTTTTAAAAGGCGTTCGCATTTTAATCTGATACTACGTATTTGGATATACCTATATATATATATCATCA
Organism: Galerucella tenella; assembly: GCA_910591685.1. Taxonomy (NCBI): domain Eukaryota; kingdom Metazoa; phylum Arthropoda; class Insecta; order Coleoptera; family Chrysomelidae; genus Galerucella; species Galerucella tenella. Next base: position 46,131 of record CAJUYH010000659.1, read on the forward strand.
TTTCTTGCTGTTCGAACAAAACTTTCTTACATCCTTTTAATGTTATTGTGTTGGAAAATTTTTGCTTCACCAAGCGAAAAAGAATCCAATTAGAGCGGAAGCAATAGAACGTAAAAGACGGCGTGACACAGACAAACCTTCCGTGTCGGAGTGCCTTGAGAATGAAGGGTGTCGATCGAAAAAGGAACAAAAGAGTCCTTAACGAGAAGTACAAATCAATTTGTAGCTGATTACTATACTAATTGAGCGACATCCATACTTTATTTTTATTCATTTCTTCTTATATAAAAATTGAGTTTCTTAAAAGCATGATGTATAAGTTTTTGGGTAATTTCAATTAGAAAAATGTCTAACATTGTGTGCAGATATCACCCGTATATGCAAATGTATATATATATATATATTTAAATAAGTATATATGGATAGATTTGCAGTGCTAATAATTTTAGTCATTAATTATCTGATGGGATATAACGATTTGTATGGGCCAGTTGGAGAGATCCTGAGAATCGTAATATAACGGTTCGTCGAAATTTAAGCTTTGGAGATGGCATAATTTGGTATGCTACGTTATGTAGTATAGGAAGATGAGGTCAATGCAATTAACCTTCGCTTAACCTTTTAATTACATGCAACGAGGTTTTGGAGTGGGCTATAGAACAGCCGGGTTTAACATTGACTTACGTGCTGACACGAATCATTTTTATTTTTCTAAATGGAAATAAAATTAAAAAAAAATGGAAATACAACATATTCGCGAATAAAAATACACATAAAGCTATTGTTATGAAGTCTCATCCGTTTTCCTGGCCACAATCACAATCCAAGACGAACACTCAGTCGACTAAGCATGCATACTGGAAGACGTGAAGCAGTATATGGCAAAAGAGCTTGGCATTCAATCATTCCCATGAGATGACGCCAAAATCGTCGATGCAAGTTTCTATCATCGCATGTACTTATATACGCTCTCATAGGCGTTGCCCTGAGATGCAATAGCAAAAGATCGAATAATCGGTCATCATATCATAATACATCAAAACTATTCCACAGAATTCAATCATTGGGTTGTTTTGCTTACTCTTCATTTATCATATTTGAAATATTCCCGTTGTCTTAAATAAATTTTTATTAAATTTTCATTGTAACTATTGAACAGTTTGTATCCGCCGCTAGCATCAGTTAACATCTCATATCATTCATCTCTATATTTTATACTGATTTACACATAGACAAAATCGATCAACAGATATACTCGTCTACCAGCAAATATTGCACATTGATAACCATTTTTGTTTCCAACGATATTCGGTGTTATAACGTACCTAATTTGACAGATGATACGATCGAGCCAATATATATATACACAAATAACGTCGCGACAAACACAGGATGTATACTACATTTTCATTCAAACATACATGTAAATATACTTACTTTCCCTCCATAGATACACCATATTGTGCACTATTATTTCTACCTCGATTGCATCAAGATATTTTACCAAACCTATAAATACACTCGTCATATGAATGTGTTTGTATATATATATATATATACATGTATTGTGACAGACAGGGCTTTATCAACGATGACAAAATGTTCGTGTACACCTTCCCTGAGTGATAACACTATATATCTAGTTGCGTATATCGCATAGCGTGTGCGCAATGTGGCTTCTCATTGTATATATGTACATATGGAACTATCATATGTATCTATATGCTTTGCATTTCTCATAGGACAGCTTGACGTGATCTGTGTTGTGTGTGGTGTTTGGTACGGTCTACGTCGCAACATTCACGATTCACTGTAGTACGCCCTTTAGCATGTGAGACACACTGTCATACAAATGAACATTTAACGATAGACCATTTTCTGTTATATATTTTTACAATAAATGCGTCATTATATATGCTCATGCTGATAATTTAATATTAAAATTAAATAGAATGTACGGTTAATTGAATTCTGGATAATAGGATATACTTGAAAAATATTTAAAAATAAGTTTTACTATGAATAACGTCTAGTGAACAGCACTCCAATGAGTGAATTATATCGCGCAGCAATTTCATTGCGCCTTGCATAATTATATGAAAGAGAATCGCTAATGAGCGTAAATGCGGACGATGAGGGTCGCTCAGAATGATATTGAACGAAACGCCGCACATACACACACACACACTCAAACACACGTATCACTGAGTAGATGAGAGCTGTGAGAGAAGGTTTAAAACGATTAGCCGTTAATGCTTATCATTAACCTCAGAGGTTAATTCATGCATCAATTACCTGCACGCGGCGATCATGTGTTCATAATACGAGTTTGTTTGATCGTGACAGGGAGAAAAGAATACTTGGAATCAATTCTTAAAATATTTCCTTAATAAGTATCTTAGATTACTAAAAAATCATTTTCTTTTCATCCACAAAGAAATGATCAATAATTATAATTACTATATTATTAAGGGCACAGTGCTATAATATTTTTGTTAAGCAAAAATTCTTGAATTATTCTAGAAAATTTAGTACAATGTCGATAAAGCTCACTGTGGTCCTACTGTAATTCGTTGCTTCCCATTTTATAGTACAGCTCTTTCAACTTTCCTTCCCTCAATCCACTGGGAGTGGAGAAAACGAAAAAAATATTTAAAAAAAAAAAACAAAATATAAAAAACTAGAACACTTTCGTTAGACAAAGCTTTGTGTCCATTCGCTACCTGCAACAGGAGAGGAGGAATAAGCACAGTGATATCATCGCGTGAACGAGACGGCTGAACATATATATATAGAAACTTTGTGTACCGGATCGTCAACGGTATAAATTAGAACTTTTCTACGTTCTCAAACTGAGCATATCGTTAATCCATGGTGTCACACATTGCGCAACTTCGTGGAACCTTAATTCTCCTTCTTCATTGCACTTTATAGTAAAACTAGTGGTAGTAGATATTGTGAGTAGTGATAGCAGTAGTGCCCGCAAAACTTCATTCTATCAATCATTATATCGCTTTTTTTCTTCACTGAATGTTTGAATCACATTTTATTTGACTGAGAAAATCACTATGGAATTATTCGCCTGTCAATGCGAGCGCGTCACTGAAGCTCTTTTCCAGGCCTTTACCATTCTATACTGTGAGAAGCAGCTATGCAGCACTTGAAAAATCTCTATATACCCAAGATTGAACCAACGTGCGCGTCGTCGTATTCCCTCACGCCATATATATATAGTTGCATTATGCAGCAGCGACCTCCCGAATAAAGAAGCCACCTGTCGACATCCACGACGTCGCATTTTGCGATGAAAGCCTGCGCTTTGACGTCCATTGAATCACGAATTTATTCTTGGAAAAATATTTCACGCCCCCGCATGGAAATTGACATTTACGTTAGATGTTGATTCATAATATTTGTATACAGTTCAAACGACATGTTGAGAAAATCCTTTGACAAAAATGGTTCAACCATCATATTACAGGTTCTTATTAAACTGTAGATCAATCAAAAGTTATGAAATGTTGTTTCCGCAACACCTAATCTATATCTATCTCTACTATAAAGGAAAGGTAAAACCACTTGGGAATTTTCCCCGCATACAGATGCCATCTCATCATTTTCTCAAAGCACTCTAATATGGTCTACGATAATATTCCCAAGAGAACTTATTGCGCGTGGCTATACCGTTGAAACGATCATCATGGTTGATATCTTGGGGGTAAAATCCTCACGTGTTTCGGCTTCGCCCTTGTGTTGTCAACAGCGCTATCGCCATATACATATATAACCTTAAGTAGTTTGTAATTCAAAATGAGTCATCAATATGTTATACGGATGATTATGTAGATATCATATTAGTTGTACGATGTTCAAACAGGAATAAAGAGAAATGATAATAATTCTTACAATATCTAGTCAAGACTTATAGATATGATGGTAACATTAAATCCGTGAAAAGCTGACTGACATTCATCAGGAATTCAAGAAGCTCTGGAAAACCAATCTCAGTGGATCCGATAGACGCATTACATCGGATATTGATTGCGATTTGAAGAAGCGTGGGACTCTTTAGCAGTGGGTTGAAGCTTTTGCATTCAGTGTACCAATATTGCCAAAGCGGGATTCATTTCTAATTTATAGAAAGTTTTGCAATGTGAAAGTTGTCCGCATAAAATATTTCACATTAGAATTATATTATCAATTACTTTTCCTTTTTCAAGTAGATAATTTTTTTCTCATGAATCGACATTGATATAAGTAATTAACCTGATGACATGTGTCATTATTACTCGCTCAAAGATGAATTACGCGTTGGTGTAAAAATACGAAACTACTCCTGTATATAACCATTTATGATGTGAAGGAGTGTATGACGTCACTTCACGTGTGATGTTTCTGCTAAGAACAACCGCTTACGCAAATATTGTCTCCTCGTCTTAACGATGTTCTTATATTTATAGATATACTACTACGCCGCAACAAATACGATTTAAAAAGTTGAGCAAACTATATATGCGTTGTGCGCGAGCCATATATACACTTATATCTTAGTTTTCAACTTGGCTTGACTTATCCCTGTCATTTCATGGTTGGTGTTATCATGTGGGGATGGCGGTGGGTAGAATATACGTGGTAACGTGTTATTTAATTAAAAAGTCACCAGATTTTCCACTCCCCAGGTTGCTCCTTATTCTCATCCACGCGAGTTTCAAGTTTTTTGTAACTGCTACTAACGATGAGAAGGTAAGGTTTTAATTTACGACACTTTCGACTTGGCACACGGCGTTTATATTTGCATATTTCATGATGAGGCATCATAATAAATGTGTGCGATTCATGTAAATTTCAGAGATTGATCTAGAACGCTATACGATATACATATATTATGTGTATTTTTCAACGAATTCATGAAATAATTCATTTCAATATTTGTTTCATAGAAAACGTAATTGAATAATTGACCACTGCAAATTATTCGAATTTTCAAGAAATTATGGTTGAACTGTGAGGCAAAACACTTGAAAACGCAATCGGGTGATCATTCAGTGATGATGGCTGGTATTTCAGAATTGAGGTAGCTCATTATGTTTCCCTGACAACAGTATTCAGGCGTCACGCTAGGTCTGTCATTGTTGTTGAGCAGGGTGAACTCACCCAGTAATATCATAAGCAATGTCATTTGCTGCTTGGCCGAGCTTCCGATACAAACGCGCTCAGTATACATATAGTGCTCATATTCGTGACTAGAAAGCTCGGGGGTAAGCAGGGGACTGATGATCCGTAACGCTTGATATATGGCTCGTATGTGTTTCCGAGTGTACGTAAGAATAAATAAAGGTAGTGGATACATGTCTATACTATATCTGTAGATGATATAAAAAAGGGTCGACACGAAAAAACGACGAGAGACCGTATGAGATTAAAGGATATATGTATGAAAAAACAAACGGATGAGTCTGAACATGTTGAAATGCTATAGTGAATCTGCACTCTGAATTACATGTTATTTATAAATCCGTCTGTAAATACGAGATCTGTATACCGTATGGGTAGCGGCATCTGATTGGACCATTGTAAATACAATGCGAGCGCATTAGCCGCCAGATATATCGCCATGATGTGTGCTTCGCATTAAAAACATAATTTTAAACTAAAAACCCAATTACCTGGTGTATTTATCCTATAGGTGTATAACGGAAGAAGTGCAATGAAAGAGTAACGGAGCAATTTGTAACTAAAATTTAGATTCACTTTGATGACTAGTTGATGGGCAGCGAAGTGTCGCTTGGTGTCTCTCTGCGCTCGGTTGCAAATTCCGCCTGCGGCGTTATCCCCTGAGGTTTCATTACATGGCTGGCTTCACGAGACAAACAGGACTTGGCATTACGGCCGGATGCTCCCCCGTTGCAACTATGTGTCTCCTGCGTATTCTCTTCTCCCAGATCATCATCGTTTCCAAGCGTTACCAATCTCTGTGATTTTCAGTTCCCAATGGTTTTGCTTAACTTGTACGATATATATAATGTCGGATTCTTATTTCCGTTAGGAGTGAGGGCGACAATGTCGAGACAAGAAAAATAATACAAGGTCAGAAGAAGAAGAAGAAGAAGAAGAAGAAGAAGAGGAGTGATCGTTAAGAAACGCGGGTGCACTATATATGTAGAGCGGTTTCTTCTATGTTGAAGTATCACGTGACGTTTCTATAGTGGGTACGGGTATACCATTAACGTCGGGTTACGTCGTAAATTTATGACTGATATCTCTCCAGATGGTAGAAGATCGTCAATCGATATCAGGATTAGATGAAAACGTGCGGAATAGTTTGCAGTGAATGTCGAGCATGCTGAAGAGCTGCCGCAGGGGTTGGTGAATCGACGTATAAGAGAGTGAATATGATGAGAGGTTGAGAGAGCAAAGATATTTATTAACGACGCGGATAATATTTATAGATGATAAAAAGTGAACCATTCAATGTTACGCAATAAAATTGGATGTATTTGATGAATGGAAATAGGATGAGAAAAAGTGAGTGGAACAAAATCATGTGAAGCGCATCAATTCATTCATGAAAAAAGAATGTTGTGTAGGGTGAGAGTGTGCAAAATCTCAAGTATATATATATATTACAACCCATATACCTTACTACCATATAATGAGAAAGAGATTGCTCTCTCTTTCGCGGATACCGCACATACGTCCGCCCACAGAGTCTCAAGATCCCATTCACGAACCCAAGACGTACGCGAATGAATGAAAACGCTGGTTGTGCTGCGGGTTCTTTCAACATTGCCACGGCAAACAGGGCGCTTCTGCCATGTATAACAGAATGTCGAGTGTATATACACCGCAAGTGCTTGTGGCCAACGAGTAAGAAAATAAAAAATCAGAATGTGCCAACTATTTCCTCATATACGTAAAATCCAAGTGTGTATTGTATAGCTCAAAAATATATTGGAATATATCGTAAATGGATACAAATGAATATACTTGCAAATATATGTGAATTAATCAGGATTGAAAATTACGTATGAATGTAACTATCGAGTATCGTCCATAATATGTATATGCGACAACTAATTTAACTACGTCCTTAATACTTGAAATATATAATGATAGTTATTGTAAAAAAAAACTTTTACTTTAATATAAATTTTGTTCTATATATAAAAATATCGTATTCTTGTTTGATTTTCATTCCAACTTGATCGAGTGTGTAGATATGGGAGCTGAATGGCGGAAAGTTCGATCGGATAGGTCGCACATGGAGAATCAGCCCGTGGAGGAATGAAAAGAAAAAGGGTTTATACAGATAGGAGGAGAAAGGCCGAGATAGAGTTCGCTGTGTTGTATGTTGAATATATAGATATATATATAGCTATTTATAGAGCTGCAGGAGAGCGAACTTGGGTGCTTGAAGTCGTCTTTTTTCGCGTTTCTTTCTTCTTTTCTTTTATTTTCCAACTCACGACAAGGATTCATTGTCATGTTGTGGGTGAAGAGGTGGTGAGAAGAGCGGCACACCGATTCCTGACGTCTTTTATTTAGTGTCTAGTATGTGGTAACTATGGAACTGTAAAAGTGTCCCCAACAAGAGATAAAAAGAAAAAGAAAAAAATAGGGACACATCTGCAACGCGGATAATGTATTTCGGAATATTTGCCTTTTGCTTGCATTGGATTTTCAGAAAATGTTTCGTTCATTGGCATGAGTTACACCTTTAATATTGCCACTGATGGTGATTATTTGTACCCCCGAGCCAAACAGCTGGGAAATAATCAGTGAATATTGCATAACCGTGTTCACTATACCATCTTTATGCCCCAAGTAGACAATTAAATTACACAAACCGTAAATGTCCGAACGTAAATCATGCGTGCGGGTATAAATGAAGCGAGTTTAAATGCAGGTCGTATGTATACAGCCAACCATGAAACTTAACTTACGCGTCATACACCAACTTGCTGGTGACAGGGCGTTGTGGAAGCCTGTGACCAGCTTACACTCTCTCTCTCTCTCTCTCTCTTTCTCACACTCTTCAATTCGGTGTTAAAAGTCTCGCAAGTAGGAAAAATTTATGAACGTATATGTTGACCTCCATGTTTGTGATTGCTCTACGCGAAGTTTATTAATATTATACACAAAATTTTATCGCGCATATATATATATATATATATATATATATATATATATATATATATATATATATATATAT